>CM060332.1:56512971-56515471 GCA_030674155.1 Stramonita haemastoma | reverse complement strand
TTCACTCTCGCCACGGTCTTCTTCGAGAGGCAGCAGGGGCTTGCTGAGTCTGCCAGCGAATATGCCACTGCCCTGAGGGTCATCTGGACCAAGGCCAACGCTGCAGAGGCTGACACCCTGTCTCCAGCTGTGCTGAGTGACGCCTTCATCAACGGGCTGCACTCCAGGTCCTTGCAGAGGGACCTGAGACGCTTCCTGAGGCACAGACCAGGGGCCACATTCCAGGAGGTGACTACAGAGGCCCAGTGCTTGCTGAGGGAAGACCCGGACCCAGACACGATGACGCAGCAGGCAGCTGCACCAGACCCAGGCGTCTTGCAACGCCTGGAGGCCCAGATCGCCGCTCTTGTGGCAGAGAACACTGTCACAAAGCAGATGCTACAGGAGCGGCAGGATCCAGTCACCTCGTCTCCAGGTACGCCACCACGCAAGACCAGCTCAGCCCCACCACGCCAGACCAGACCAGCCTCACCACGCCAGACCAGTCGACAGCAGAGAGGCCATAAACCTCATGGCCCTCGTCAGCGTGACCTGACCTGCTGGTGGTGCCAGCGCCTGGGTCACCGTATGGCAGACTGCCGGGCCAGGCAATCCTTCCAGCGACGGGTCCACCGTCAACAGGTGGGCAGCAGTGAAGCTGCCACAGGGGAACCCAGGAGGCTGGAAGCCACTGTCACCTGCCTTCAGGCTCAGCTGGCAACCCTGTCAGCTGAGATTGCCAGCCTGAGGGTCCAGCTGCAGCAGTGTGCCACGCCCCATTGCAGCCACAGCTGTGCGACAACGCTGCAGGATCCCAAGCCTGACCCTCCCTACTGCCTGTGGTGTCGGAGGAGGGGTCACATGGAGGAGGACTGTCGCACTAAGCGACACCACTTCAAGAAGGCGACGGGGCTGCAGGCACTGACGACGCAGACGGGACGGCGCAAACAGGCTGTAGTTGACAGCCTGAAGGTTGTCAGAAGCAGGAGGCCTATTGAGGGGCCTTGTACCACACCACAGTGTGTAGAACGCCCTGTTCGAGTGTCACCAAAACGCCGGCGGCGACGACGACGAAGACGACGGTCAGCTGGGTGCCAACCCAACAGTAAGCAGACAAGACCTACGCCAGCGCATCATGTGTCACAACTGGTAGGTGGCGCAAAACCAAGTGTGCATCCTAAGTGCCTGCCAGCAACTGTACCACCAAACCGGCAAGATGAACAGTGCCAGAAAACCTGTGCTCTCAATAGTTCTGGTGGTAGTTCGGGCTATGAGTCAGAGACTGAACTTGTTCCTGTTAGTGTTTCCACTCCAGTTCCAGTCCCGAGAAGATCTCTGCAGCCAGCCTCAAAATCAAGAATGAAACAATGTCTTCAGTGAGTATGCAAGTGTTAGTTTTTAAATGTTTCAGGCAAGAGGTTTATAAACAGTGGGAAAAGAAGAGAAAAAGTAAGGAGCTTAACACCTGCTCAGAAGTGACATTTTGGTATATTTATTATTTTGTTTAATGTGAAGAATAATATTTTAAAAGATTGTGACTTTTATATTTTGGTCATTTGGCATGTTGATGATTTTTTAGCTGTTGATTTTGACATGTTTGGTCATACAACATGGTTATCATTTTGAAATTGAGTATTATGGATTTGGTTTTGGTATGGGTTTTTGAGTACGACAAGTCTAGTCAGTTAGTATATCCATGATATTGTAAAATTTAAGAATAACCATGCTGTGGTTTATTTTATATATGGAGGGACAGCAGAGAGACATCCAGAGTCATGAACTGGATGTGTGCCGGCCTCCCTAGAGTGTAAGGAAGATTAAAGGCCCAAGACACTTGTTTGAAGGGGGCTTCTCCTCTGAGAACTCTCTGCTGCCATGCTCTACATGGGTTTTTTTACCTCTCATAATTGGTAGACAAGGTAAAATGGTTTGAAGAATGAGGTAAAACTAGATTGAGAAAATTGTCCCAAGTTAACAAGCCAGAGTGAGGAAAAATGTTCAAATAACAAGTCCTCTTTACTGTTAATGTTAATTTTAAGAAAACATCAGTTGGACATGAAAATAATTTTGGATCAGAAGACATTTCTTTGTTTTGACATAAGCTTTTTGTGTGTGTGTTGTGGAGTTTCTAGTCAAGTGTACAATATTGTTGTGACGATGAAGGTGTCAAAAACACATCATGGTTGTTCAACTTGTACATTTTATTATTGATTTTTTTGATTGTGGTCATTGGATACCAGGTGGAAATATTGAGTGGAATTTAAAATATTTTTCTTTGCATTGGATAGTGGTTTTGAGGAAATTTGTTAAAAGAACAAGTCCCAGCTATCTGCTATTTTTCAAAGAAAAAAAGTATGTTGTAACTTTACCCGGTTAAAAGAACCAGGTTGAGTAAGGCTCTGATGAAACTATGTTGATGTTTAGTGATATGAGGCTTTTTGTTCAAAAAGCAACCCCTCAATAATCTACAGGGCAACAATATGTTTCATTAAGTGAGCGGGTCGTCGAGAGAATTTTGTCA
>CM060332.1:56500471-56505471 GCA_030674155.1 Stramonita haemastoma | reverse complement strand
CTCTCTCTCTCTCTCACTCTCTCCTCTCTCTCCTCTCTCTCTCTCTCTCCTCTCTCTCTCTCTCTCTCTCTCTCTCTCTCTCTCTCTCTCTCTCTCTCTTGGAAATTTTGCTGTCTTTGTTGATATAGTTTCAGTGTTATGATTTGACTTGCCTGAGGGCTGGATGTAAAAAGCTATTTTTTGCTTATTCTTTTCCATCAATAACAGTTTCAAAAGTTTCTAAGTTTCAAATTTCTCTCCAAAATAATTTTGTTTCATTTCACAATTATTCAGACTTAGCTTATATGATTATAAGCAATCAAAGATGAAAAGGTAAAGGCGTTCCCATAACCTATGCGGTCGTTAGGAAGCGAGATGTCAGAGACCTCAGCTTCTCTAGGGGCCAGCATATTGAGGGCGGCGCCCATCTCCTCTCCCTCGCTGCTTTACCTTCCCTGGCCCTAAAGAGGGCAAGCACTCATTGACGTTTGGGTAAACTGGGGGACTGTACTGAAACCAAGGTGCGCAAACAGTCACCCATCTACTTGGTAACCACGCCCAATGCTGCTTAACCTTAGCTTGGGGAAAGCGAGTGCTCTGACCACTGAGCCATCCCGCTTTGCTGGGTATGATGAACATTATTATTCTGATAACTCTGAACATTTCAACTCATTTTGTCCTTTCCGTTACGGTGCAATCCAATCAAATCATACCGCTTATAGTCCTGCCAATCACAGAGGCCCTATCAGGGTTGTTACTTCGTAAATGATGTAAGTCAAGACACGATGATACATGTAGCAGAAATATGTCTTTTAGTGGCAAGAGTTGCTATGTGTGGTGTGTGAATTTTATCTGTAAGGTTAAGAACCTATATTATAAATCATGTCTTTGAAAACAGAATTCTTGTGACTGTTCCTACGTAAAAGTTATAGGAGGTTTATTTGTGTTTTTTTTTGCGGCTATATTGGATTGTTTCTATGTCAACTACTCAAGAAATTCAGTATTATATGGATTTTTTAGGCTATGTAGATGATGTACCTTTTAATCTGTGGTGTTACGACAAACATTGATGTTAACATTTTATTCTTGTCATTTTTTTTGTCAAGAACAGTCCTCGGTGTGAAAGACAATTCTTATATTTTAAATCTGTCTGGGAGAAAGAAAAAGGCAGGATAATAGATCAAGCAGGCAAAACATGGACAAGAAGGAGGTAACAGGAAGAAAAGGAACAAGGCATGAAACAAAGAGGGGGATAGAAAAGGGAAATTCCGAGCACATAATTTTCAGAAGCTGGGGATGCTATTTATACTGACAGGCCCCTGGCATGCCCACAGGAGAACAAAATGACATCAAAATTCACCACTTTCTGATTTGTTTTCTGTCCAGTTCGTAGTATGTCATTCGTGTAAATTCTGTTTACTTAAATATTACGAATCATACAGTCAAACGATCGATGAACACATATTCTAAAGAAGGAGAGTTTTGTGGAATAACTAACTGGGTTTTCTCTGATGTTAGCTTCCAAAAGAGATGACACTGTATCTTCATTTACTTATTTGAGGGCTTTCTGTTTCTATGTATTCCTTTTTTTATTTTCGGGGATAACAGAATAAGCACTCATGTACTTTTTATGATGGATGGCTTGATGAAAAAAAAAAGCAATTGTACTGCTTATTCAGTGTACCATCTGGAAATAAAAGTTTGACTTGACTTGACTTTAATGTCCAGTCTCTGTGTGCCTGCTGTTTTGTAAAATTTTGTCATCCGTTCCCACCAGCACACATTGGCCTACACATTAGCTTACCGGTGGAACGGGTTTTCAAAATGCGGGCCAGACGTTCTGTATGCATTCTGACATGAGACCTGGATCTATAGTCTCATCCGAAGGAATGTGAGGGGTAAGGGGGGGGGGGGATAGAATCGGCACTAATGTTAACTCCAGAGGAAAAATCCCCTTTTTATTTTTTTATTTTATTCTTTTATATCGAGTATAATGGAATAAGCACTCTTATGCTTTTTACACCCAGTCTCCGTGTGTATGCAGTTCTGTAAATGTCATCTGTTCCCTTGAGTGGGCGTGTCAGTAGTGGCTTAAACCTGGGCTCGAACCTGGGCCATCAAGATCGCAAGTGCATTGTGCAACGCTCTAACCACCGAGCTATTCCGCTCTGAAGGCAACATATTTATTTATTTATTTATTTATTTATTTATTTATTTATTCAGTTATTTATTTATTTATTCTTTTATAACGAGGATAATGGAATAAGCATTCATGTGATTTTTTTACATCCAGTCTCCGTGTTTATGCAATTTTGTAAATGTCATCTGTTCCCACCGGCACACGATAGCCTACTCTTACGAAAAGTGGAACAGGATTTAACGTGTGCGCAAGATATTGTGCATGCGGTCGCACACGGGGCCTCGGTTGATAGTCATGTGATATTACTATAAGCTACACAATGCCTGTCTGACAACAAAACTCCACTCAGTGATGCCTGACCAGATAAACAGTCAATGCACTAAGAAAGTCCGAGTACTAAGTCCCAAGTACTGAATCCTAAGTACCCATTGTTTGTGTTCATGTTTCTGCATCCTGCTTAACGCAGATGACCCAAATTACCAGATTTTTAGAGATGCACAGACATTATTCTTTTTCTTTTATATCGAGGATAATGGGATAAGCACTCTTGTGCTTTTTTTACATCCAGTCCCCGTGTGTATGCAGTTCTGTAAAATGTCATCTGTTCCCACCGGCACACGATGGCCTACTCTTACGAAAAGTGGAACAGGATATAACGTGTGCGCAAGATGTTCTGCGTGTGTTCGCACACGGGGCCTCGGTTTAAAGTCTCATCCGAAGGACTTTCGGGGAGAGTGGAGTCAGCACTGATGTTAACTCCAGGAGAAAAAATATCCTCAACCGGAATCGAACCCGGGTCGTCAAATTGCGAGCGCAATGTTCTGACCACTAGGCTATCCGTCCCCAGACACGAAGAGACAGACAGAGGAAACGATGGAAAGACAACATCAGAGAGAGGACAGGCCTTGGGTGGAGCAATCTGCTACGGAGGGCGGAGGAGGACCGTGGGGAGTGGAGAAAGCTGGTTGCAAATCTTCAGTTGTGCCCCCACGGTCCACGGGACTACTGGGACAGGTGAAGGTGAAGAAGCTGAAGAGAGGCATACTTTATCTCGTGCATGCATATACACACCCACAGGGGATCTGGGCACTGGCAAGTCTGCACATCACCTAGCTGATGAAATCCTAAAATTCGTCACCTTTTTTGGTTTATAAGGGAATTCTAACTTACCCTCAGCAACAAGAGATTGAGCTCTGACAAAATTCTGTAATTAAAAAAGCCACTCTGATCGGAAAACAAAACACACATGCAGACAGAATTTTTTATTACGGGTGGCGCTGCTCTTGTGGCGACACGTGCTTTCTCTGGGGAGAAGTAGTAGCCCGATTTCCAGACTTCCATGCAGGGAAATATGCCGTGACTTAAAGTGATGTACAAGTTATACAAATAAGACTTCAACAAGCAGCTGGATTCACTCAAGACCATTAGAATTAGAAATTAAACGTTGAAGCATCTTACTAACCATCATACCAAACTATTAAGGAGATAAAATGCAGCACTTTTGGAAGTGAAAACATAGTAGTAACTGCATCATACGATACAAAAGCTTTATGAATCAACTAACTTCCCTGACTTGAAGCTTTGTCAACACAAACACAGGATGTTTTGTCTTCCTGATTTTTACTACGCAGCCCAGCGAATGAATTGAACAAGTGTTTGGAGTTGGGAATGTAGGTTGAGGCTATTTCAAGTGCTCCCAAAAAGCCATTATTCAGTCATTCATTCATTCATAGACATCTTAAACAATAGACAAAACAACTTCACAGCGCCTCTAAGCAGAGCTAGATGACGAGAAGAAAGCCCTACTTCAATTGGCGCCAGTCTCAGCTGCCCTCTCATTGGTGCAAACGGTCACAGCGTGTTCTGATTGGCTGACGACGTCAAGTGCGTGTTGGTTTCCGTTTCCGGTGTCCCGCCACCACCACAAACTCGTGACAAGGAGGCCAGTGAGTTCTTTGAGAGCTGTGGGCATGCGCGCGAAGCTTTCTGGAGTTTGTTGATGTTGTTATTTGTTGTTGTTGTGATAAGTATACTGGTGATTGCGTGGTGGCTGGCTGGTTGGTTGGTTGGTTGCGTTGGGTGGTTCATTCATTGTGCCATGGCTGTGCTGGTGACGAGGTTTCTGGTGACTCTGTTCGTGGTCTGCCTGTGTAGAGGTCAGTTGGGAAAGGATCGAGCATGCAGCCATGTTCTGGGGTTTGGGTCAAGGGTTGGGGTTGGGTTTGGGCTGGGGCTCGGGTTTGGGTTGGGTTGGGGTTTGGGTTGGGTTTGGGGTCGGGTTGGGCTGGGATGGGTTGGGTTTGGGTTGGGTTCTGGTTGAGTTGGGGTCGGGTTGGGATTGGGGTTTGGGATGGGATGAGTTTGGGTTAGGATTAGGGTTCAGGTTGGGTTTGCGTTGAGGTTGGGTTGGGGTTTGGGTTGGGATGGGATGGGTTGGGTTGGGTTGGGTTTGGGTTGGGGTTAGAGTTGGGTTTGAGCTGGAATGGGTTCAGGTTAGGGTTCGGGTTGGATGGGTTTGGCTTGGGTAGGATTGGGTTGTGCTATTCTGTGATATTGATGTGTTCTGATTTGTTGTGTTGCGTTGTAACGTTGGTGTGCGATGTGCTGCTTTGATGTGACATGTTATCTTTTGTTCTGTGTTGTGCTGTGCTGTGCTGTGCTGCGTTTTGTTGTGCTGTGTTGCGTTGTATTGCATTGAGCTGCCTTGTGTTGTGTTGTGTTGTGCTGCGTTTTGTTGCGCTCTGTAGTGTTTTTCACTTAGTGTTGCGCTGTTTTTGTCTCCTGCACTGTTCTTTTTATTCTAGTCTGGACTGGTCTGGTCTCGTCTGGTCTGGTCTGGTCTGGTCTGGTCTGGTCTGGTCTGGTCTGGTCTGGTCTGGTC
>CM060332.1:56473444-56480371 GCA_030674155.1 Stramonita haemastoma | reverse complement strand
AACATACCAGCAGCTATAATTACTTCCAGACACTCTACAGGGTTTCTCCTTCTGGCCTGATAGAGCTTTGACATGTGGTTGCAATTAGTGATGGTCACAGCGTGATTGAAATCTATTGTGTATAAATCCCGGAAAATCCCGGGTCGGGATTTAGGGCGGGGGGCATTATTCAATCCCGGCAAATCCCGGATCGGGACTAAGAGGGTTAATGTGCATGCTTGCTCTTCTGCATGTGTATATAGACAAAGGGAGTTAGGGCCCTGGTAGGTTTGTACGTGAAATTGACCTGATATGGGACGACCATTTCTTTATAAAGCTGTTTCGCTTTTAGCTCAATACTAGCTTCAATATGTGTGTGTGTGCGTGCGTGTGTGCGTGCGTGCGTGCGTGCGTGCGTGCATACGTGCGTGCGTGCGTGCGTGCGTGCTTGCTTGCGTGCGTGCTTGCGTGCGTGCGTGCGTGTGTGTGTGCCTTTGTGTGTTTTACAAAATACATGATTGCACCGCTGTTTCCCCCCAAAAGGATGATGCCTGACAACAAATGACGCTTACACATCTTTACACCTGGCTGAGAGAAGAGAGAGCATCGTCCTTTAACTGTAACGTTGCTCACTGTTTACATCATCATCATCATCATCATCATCATCATCACCATCACCATCATCATCATCATCATCATCATCATCATCATCATCATCATATTTGTTAATTTATTTATTTATTTTTTATACTTTTATATAGAGGATAATGGGATAAGCACTCGTGTGCTTTTTTATCCAGTCCCCGTGTGTTTGCAGTCTACTCTTACGAAAAGCAAACAGGATTTAATGTGTGTGCAAGATGTTCTGCGTGCGTTCGCACACGGGGCCTCGGTTTACAGTCTCATCCAAAAGACTTTTGGGGAGAGTGGAGTCAGCACTGATGTTAACTTAGCGAAATTCGTTTATCGCTGAATCTTGAAAAGCAAACAAATTGGAAGCGCTTGCATTTTCAAGGAAGTCACACTCATGCAATCATTCACAATAGAATTAACAAGCTATAAATCTACGCAAACACACACACACACACACTCACAAAACACACACACACACACACACACACACACACACACACACACACACACACACACACACACACACACACACACACACACACACACACACACACACACGTGCGCGTAAACACACATACACACACATACACACACACACACACACACACATACACACACACACACACACACTCACACACACACCACACACACACACACACACAACACGTGCGCGCACACACACATACACACACATACACACACACACACACACACATACCACACACACACACACACACACACACACACACACACACACCACGCGCGCGCGCGCGCGCGCGCGCGCGCGCGCTAATGCAAAGCGATGGAGATGGAGGAGATTGAATGAAAGTAAAGGCAGAAAATACTATAATTTATATGACTTTTTTATATTAGATTTGTTGACAGATTGTGGTGGGATGATGTTTTACGTCGCGTAACTTGTTATGTTTTCGTGTTTGCTACTTACTCAGGTTGTTGTTGTTGTTGTTTTATCATACTCATCATTTAATTGTTTATTTCTTATGAAAATGTTAGTTCTGTGTGTGTGCTTTTTGCTATTCTATTATTGTTTTTTGTTTCCTCTTGTTTCTTGTCTTCTGTTTGTTACTGTTGTTATTGTTGTCTCTTGGTTTTTGTTATTTGGTTGATCATTGTTGTCATTGATGGATGGCGCTGTTCTTCTGGCGACGTTCTCTTCCCGGGGAGAGCATCCAAGATTTCACACAGAGACATTTGCGGTGACTAAAAGTGGTGTAAAATGTAAAAAAAATCTGAGTGCTCGGTTCTGGGAGATAGTATCTGTGAATTTTATTTCCAGTCTCCCAGATTAGGAACTCGCTAAAGCTTGGACACAGACGTTAAGTCTAAATTAACATATGTACTGTCTGCTCTTTCAAAAGCTCTAAATGATTTTGTTCTGTGAAGACGGAATGTGGATACATAAAGGGTAGGGTGGGTAGACAACAAAGGTCGCATACGCAAAAAGTCATCGGTGAACTTCAAATGCTTAACCAAAGAATGCAAACAAACTATTTTGGTCTGTCATCGGTTGTGTATGACGAATGTTTTTCTGCTTTTTGTCTATGTTGATGTTTGTTGTTGTTGTTGTTATTGTTGTTTTTACTCCTAAAAATATCCCAAATGAACACCAGATTTTCTTCTTTCTCAGCCAGTTCCCAGGATTCTTTATTCTGTTTTTTTGTTTTTAGATTTTGAGGATAATGGAATAGCCACTCGTGTGCTTTTTTACATCTAGTCCCTGTGTGTCTGTAGTTTTGTGGATTTTGCCACCCGTTCCCATCGGTACACAAGGGCACACACTTCCGAAAAGTAGAACGGGTTTTCACGTGTGCGCAAAATGTTCTGCATGCGTTCGCACACAGGACCTCGGTTTATTGTCTCATCCAAGGTTTTTCGGGGGAGTGGAGTGGGTACTGATACTAACTCCAGAGGAAAATCCTCTTGAACGAGGTTTGAGCCTGGGTCAGCAGATCACGAGCGCAGTACTCTAACCACCAGCCTAATGATGACCTATGATATGGGTTTTTTGTATGCGACAATTTTTACCCACCATTTTAGGTAGCTGCATTCTCATTCCGCTTGATATTTTTAAATTGTAACAATTAATATATTCTCTCTTAAGAAAGTATCACAAACTCCTTGACATTTTATAGACATCACATCACTAATGAAGATGTGAAAACCAGAATAAAGAATGCCATCTGTCCATATGAAGAGCTATTATCAGTGAAAAAACGCAGGCTAAAGTGGTAGGGGCACGTCACACAAACATCTGGACTGGCCAAACAGTCCTTCAGGGAACAGTAAGGGGGGGGGGGGGGGGGATGAAGAGGCAGACAGAGGAAACGATGGGAAGACATCAGAGAGTTGACTGGCCTTGGGTGGAGCGATCTGCTATCGAGGGCGGACCGTGGGAAGTGGAGGAAGCTGGCTGCAAAATCTTCAGTAGTGCCCCTACGGTCCGCGGGACTACGGGACAGGTGAAGGTAAAGAAAGTATCAATACGCATGCACTGTAATTTGCTATTTGTATAAATATACAATCATCAGGAGTTATGTTCACTATAAACTATAACTAAACTAACAAAAACTTCAGCAAGTCCATAATTTGCTGGTACTACAGACGCATCCAGCGCAACATGAGATATGCACACATGTGTATGCATGAATACGAGCAAGCACGCGCACATGAGTTGTGTGGATGCCCACGTCACGTCTCGTCCTCTCTGTCTCTCTCTCCCTCCTTCTCTGTCTTCTGCTCCCTCTCTCCTGTCCTCCTGTCTCTCTCGTCTTCTCTGTTTCTGTCTCTCTGTCTGTCTCTGTCTGTCTGCCCTGTCTCGTCTGTCTCTTGTCTGTCTGTCTGTCTTGTCTCTGTCTGTCTGTCTGTCTGTCTGTCTGTCTCTGTCTGTCTGTCTGTCTGTCTGTCTCGTCTGTCTGTCTCTGCTTCTCTCTCTCTCTCTCTCTCTCTCCTCTCCTCACTCTCTCTCTCTCTCTCTCTCTCTCTCTCTCTCTCTCTCTCTCTCTCTCTCTCTCCCTCTCTCCAGAATAAGACCATAGTCATCGAAATCTAGATCTTGATTGGAATCAGTCACAAAACAGCGCATGAAAGCCGTCTTGCAGGCCAGAAACAGCCCTGCTCAGATCAGGAAAAAACAATCCTTAAAATCGTTCTGACCTCTGACCTCTGCCAGCCTCGGTCAGACCAGCAGACAGTCGACCCTGGAGGACAGGGTGTCAGGTCAGGTTAGTGCCCACACCTCGCCAGGGCAGGACGAAGCTGGTCTGGAGGACATTGAGTGCGGTGAGGAGAGAAACCTGCTGTATATTCATAATGATAAGAAAAGTGCCTCACTGTAAGGTACTCTACCAGACTACATCCATGATAAGAAAAGTCCATCACAGCCAGGTCCAATCCAATTATGTTGTTTATAGCCCCCGCCGACCACACAAGCCCTATCGGGGTTGTCACCTCGTAAAATTTTCAATCTAAGAATCAAACTGTTCAACTATATACAGATTGAAACGGAGTTTTGCTGTCCTTCCTTGTATCGACGCCCTGGTCAATCATAAGGGTCAGCCTAGGGCGGGTACCACGTTGTGGGATAAGTCACATCAACCACACATAAGCAAGATACTTCACCAGACTACAGACATGATTAAAAAATACCATCACAGCAAGGTACTCTACCACACTACAGCTTTTCTCAGTCTAAGCCCTGAAGAAGCCAGCTATACAATTAATGATTTCACCCAATTTTGTTTTAATCTTTGAATGCATCTCTACACACTGCAAAGGAGGAGTCAACACAACTGTAGGCTTCTTCCAAAGCGAAGCCAATGCCAAACCCGGCTTTGAAAAAAACCTAAATAAGAACGAAACCGATCCACCGCAGAAAGGTGTCAGATCTAGGAATGTGATTCTTCCAGTCAGAGCCATCTCCATGTCAGGATATTCCCATACAAGCCCCCTGGCAGGGCAAAAGGAATCCCAGTCTCTGGAGAGATCCTCTGGAGAAGAACCAGCACTAGGCCATGCCAGAAAAGATGCAGCTCCAAAAGATGGATTTCGAGACCAGCCCAAAATCTGAGCCCAGTCCACAGGAACCACAACCGAGGCCAGGGAAGATCTGACCTCTGGAAATAGGTCCTATGGACAGGGTCTTTTTGTCAAATGATACAAACATTTATAATATGCCAAATATATACTACATTCCGAAATGATCAAAACTTCCCATATGAATTAATTGTATGCTACAGTCTAAGTGATTCAAACATTCTAAATAAATCAAATGCATATATTGCATTCTAATTGATTCAAACTTTCTAAAGAAGCTAAATTTATACTATATTCTACATCAATTTAATTTTTCTATCTTTCACGTACTTAAAAAAAAATTCTTACAGATTTGTTTACAAGATACAGATAAAATTTACATAATATATTATAAACAAATACGCGTAACATTTTGCAATATATTCAGAGTATGAATACAAAAGTTAAGTAAAGATAAATACAGCCGAAATATGAACAAAGCTAGTATGAATACAAACATTCAATAAAGATAAATACAGCCCAAATGTGAACAAAGTCATGATGTGGGGGATGCTTTCTCAGGGCATGGGTAATTCAGAGAAGGGCTTTGATGAACCAGCACCATCTCCATAGACCTGCCTCCTCAGACCTGGTCATGAGCTAGGAAAAGTCTTTGCCTTACTTTATTTATTCCTTCATTTATTTATTTATCTATTTATTTATTTATCTATGTATTTATTTATCTATTCATTTGTTATCTATGTATTTCATTATCATGTATTTCTTTATTTGTTCATTCATTTATTTATGTATTCATCATTCATTTACTGATTTATTTATTTGTTAATTCTTTTATATCGAGAATGATAGAATAGGAACACATATGCTTTTTTCTTACATCCAGTCCCCTTACCAAAGCATAAGAACGAGAAAAAAACTTCATTACAGCAAGTGACCCCGTTTGTTGCTTTTTCGACAATGACTGCACTATGTTGAATATGTATTCAGTCACTGACGTAATTGATAGTGCAGATGTACTCACAGAGAACAAAGACAAAGTCCTGACCTCAGATTTCTGAATTATTTCAGGCTTAAGCCTGTGGGACTGCAATCAAGCATATATTGAACACTGACCCAATCAAGCATATATTGAACACTGACCCAATCAGGTACGTACTGAATACTGACCCAATCAAGTATATATTGAACACTGACCCAATCAGGTATGTACTGAATACTGACCCAATCAAGTATATATTGAACACTGACCCAATCAAGTACGTACTGAATACTGACCCAATCAAGTATATATTGAACACTGACCCAATCAAGTACGTACTGAACACTGACCCAATCAAGTATATATTGAACACTGACCCAATCTTCCCCATATGAACACTGACCGAATCAAGCCCATATAAACACTGACTCAATCATCTCAATATAAACACTGACCTCATCAGGCATACATTGAACACTGACCTAACCATCCCCATACAACCACTCAGTCACTCCCATATGACTTGATTTATGCCTATGAATTCCCTGGGGAACAAAGGGCCGCAATCACTCCTCCAACGGACCCGGTTCTGGGAGATCCTCTTCAGCTCGGCCCACGTCATTCCGGCTGCCTTCGTCTCTGCTTCAATGCTTCTGCGCCAGGTATGTTTTGGTCGACCTACTTTCCGCTTCCCTTGTGCCAGGGACAGCCCCTTTGTTGCCGTGGGTGTTTTTACGTGCGATAAATAATGTGTAACACACGGGACCTCGGTTTATTGTCTCATCGGAAAGACTAGCGCCCAGACCACCACTCATGGTCTAATGGACAGGGGGGAAGTTTTAGATCCAAACAGGATTCAAACCACCGCACACTCGGACCCGGACTTTTCGCTCTCTAGGCAAGGCGTGTTACCTCCTAGACCACCGATCCACATTATGGGACAACTTTCCCCTGTTTTTTACCAAACACCAGAATTACCAGCAACCAGCCATTCAAGAACTAGTATGTACAAAGAACGGCAACATGAGAAGAGTACAGAACAATGCCAAATGTGTGCAGGTGAGGGGAACATGGCTTTGGTTTAAAACAGTTAGTGACATATTTCTTCAATGATTCTTACAGAGGAGATGAAAATGATCAGTACACATTGATTTCCAGTACAGACAGTGGTGAGACTGCTGTTCATGTCGTATGTTTGTTTGTCCGTCGAGTTAGACGATGACCTCCAAAACAACAGAGGAGGCAGCTGCTGTTTCGGAAACTGGGCGGAAATGTAGATATAG
>CM060332.1:56460944-56468444 GCA_030674155.1 Stramonita haemastoma | reverse complement strand
ACATCACCATTTAATGTAGGCCTTGGCACTGTTTACGTCACCATTTTAATGTAGGCCTTGGCACTGTTTACGTCACCATTTTAATGTAAGTCTTGGCACTGTTTACATCACTATTTTAATGTAGTTCTTGGCACTGTCTACATCACCATTTTAATGCAGGCCTTGGCACTGTTTACATCACCATTTTATTGTAGATCTTGGCACTGTCTACATCACCATTTTAATGTAGGCCTTGGCACTGTTTACATCACCATTTTAATGTAGGCCTTGGCACTGTTTACATCACCATTTTAATGTAGGCCTTGGCACTCAGCTTACATTAGTAACTAACAATGTTTTTGGCTTGAGATGATGCAGCAAATTCAAAATGCAGTTTGAAGTATAAATGGATTTCCCAAGCTTCTCTAAGGATCATTAGAATATAACAACGCTGCCTGTATTTACATGGTCCAGAACTGTGCTGAAGATACATATAAGCCAAGGATTGTGTGGCTGAATTCTTCTTCTTCTTCTTCTTCTTCTTCTTCTTCTTCTTCTTCTTCTTCTTCTTCTTCTTCTTCTTCTTCTTTTTTCTTCTTCTTCTTCTTCTTCTTCTTCTTCTTCTTCTTCTTCTTCTTCTTCTTCTTTTTCTTCTTCTCTTTTTCTTCTTCTTCTTCTTCTTCTTCTTCTTCTTCTTCTTCTTCTTCTTCTTCTTCTTCTTCTTCTTCTTCTTCTTCTTTCTTCTCCTTCTCCTTCTTCTTCTTCTTCAACTTCATAGGCAGTCAACAAGGCACAGCACTGAAGAGCGAGCCACTCACCTAATCCCATAAAATATATCAGTTGTGTGCCAAATCCTAGCTCCCTAAAAATGGCTCCAGCTACTGCTTGATCTAGAACGTTTCTCTGGGTCCTTCACCCGACAGTTCCCTGAAGAAGAGTGTCAGCAAGGCCACGTGGCTTTAGTTTGTTACCAGGTGCCAGCAGATCTGCCTGTGGACCTTCACACTGATGGTTTGGTGCTCTTGTTCACTGGTGATCTGTGTTCATGGTACCTAACCTTCAGTATATATCTGATACACCGCCTCAAGCTAAGGCTTAGAGTTATGGTGTTGCAGCTGCTGTAAACAGTATTGATGTCTGGCACACATACAGAAAGAAGGAACACAGGATCTAACCATCTTGCATAAAGCATCATTGCTTACATCTGATCTATCATAACCGCCTGACATAAAACAAGGTAAAACACCATTGCTTACACCCCAGCTATCATAACTCCCTGATATAAAACAATATTAAAACACCATAACTTACACCCAAGCCATCATAACCCTCTGACACAAAGCACCATTGTTTACAGTCACAACAGTACATAACAACACCAACATGACCAGAAGCAGTGAACAGAGAAACAGCAGGAAAAGCAGAAACACACTAACTCCTGTCACTGTCACTACTCTCAGTGCCAGCTCTGTCACCACTGTCAGCAACTCCACTGTCACAAGCCTTGGCAGCAGAACCAGGAGACACAAGACCACTGCCACCAACAAGGAACAGTCCAGCACTGTTGGTAACTATGGTAACACCCTGACCCCTGACCTTGACCTCATCTGTCCTGGTATGGAACGTTTACTGCCACAGCCCAAAATGGAAGTGACATATTATGGTAATGTGACGGACTGTGAAAACACAACACTGATGTTTCCCTCACAGCCAGGAGTGGTCTATGGCAGATGTGTAGATTCCCAAACATTTTGTCACGTGCACAGAGAAATGGCCTCCTCTGCACACACTATCAAAGCTGAAGTAAACGTCAGCGATACTCCTTATCCTCCAGTATGTCAGGATCACTACTGGGCTGTGCACTTCTATGACAGTCCTCCTGAGGTCCCCATGCCAAGTCCCTCCTCTGCGGATTACATTGTTACCTGTGTGACCAGCATGAAAAGATGTATCAGGTATTTTTACTGGAGTACACATCATGCATACCTTTCATTTTACAACAAGCCCAGAATTGACATAACTTTGTACAGGGAAAATCAAAGACATATATCTTTCACATACTATTCTGTGTCTTCAGGGTACACTGCTTTGCATGTACAAGGAGGTGTACATTTAAAAGAAAGGCATGACAGGTTTAATATTTCAGTGTCTGAGGGCAAGGGGATATTTGTTGCAATTACAGACAGTCACTGGGGTACTATATGTCAGTCTTACATCAAGATTTTTGATGGGCAGAGTAATAAAAGAAACCCAGCCATAATGATAAATGTGTGCCATCTGTACAGACGCTTTTTTAAAACGTTTTTTAATTCTTCATCTTTGCACATTGAATTCAGCGTTTCCCAAGGCTTGATGTGTGACAATAAGACAAGCTACATGTTCTTCACCTGGCTTCCATATTCTTCCTCAGTCACACACACCAAAACAATCTTTAACTGTACTTTGATTGGTGACTATCAGATAAGTTTACTTTGCAAAGAGAGTCCACATTTTGTAGACGGTCCAAACGAAACCAAATATTGTCCCCCTTATTCTGCTGGATGTAGAATGTGGATCCCATCAGCCAGCAAATGTTTGTTGCTGATAAACAACCAGCTCAGTGTGGACTACAATGAAGGAGAAGAGCTGTGCAAACTCCATGGGGGACGCCTTGCAGCGCTGAAAACTGACGCTGATTGGCTCGCAGCTGGAGAAAAAATATTAAAAACCTGTGATCCTCATACTGAAGTCAGAGTCGGTCTTCACACTGGACTAAACACGCGGACTTTTATGTACAGGCTGTTTTACATGTGGTCTGATAAGAGAGTAGTCTACGGCTCATTTCCTCTTCAGGTGGGTTACACAGTTTACTCCAAGGGCCACGCCAGGAGAGGAAATCTATCACCATACTTTCAAAGGCTGAAGATGCGTGAAATCAGTATAAGGACTTACCCTTTTCTGTGTGAGTATGCGTCAAAACCTATCCCTGGTCATGACCCTGTTTCCTTACCCTTTACCCAAGATAAATCATCAAGTCAAAAACTGCCAGGAGTTTTTCATTCTTGTCCAGGTGGTCATTTCACACTGCAGGTGTTGGCCTTTGATGTGAACAGCAACTGTGGACAAACTAAATACACACCAGACTCTGTGCTGTGTCAGTCTTGTCCCCACCATGCCAGGCCTACAGTCAGGATGTTCGCATGTGACGATGATTTTACCACACTGCCCCACACTCTGGTTTGCAATTTCAGACAGGACTGTCCAGACAACAGTGATGAGTCATTCTGTACACACCCTCCATGTGAGGGTTTTCAGTGTGACAATGGTCAGTGTGTGTCAGCTGATAAACGTTGTAACGGATTTTCTGACTGTCTCGATGACGCTGATGAGGTAATGACTTCTGGTTTGTCCAAAGGGAAAGCTCTCTGCTCTGTCAGAGAAAACCGCTTCATTTTTCTACAGGCAGAGCTACTGTATACCATTAACCTGGATGGCAAAGGATTCTTTACTTACCAAAGAATGAAAGTGAATGAGTCCTGTCCTGACAGTTATTACCTGTGCCCAACAGATCAGCTCACCTGCCTACCTGTCTACACTCGCTGTAATGGATATTATGACTGCATCAACAGGGAGGATGAACAAGGCTGTGAGAGTGCGCAATGTCCAGGATTTTTCCGGTGTCGTGCTTCTCCAGTGTGTCTGCACATAGATCATGTGTGTGATGGCTGGGGGCAGTGTCCACAACGTGATGATGAATGGCTGTGTGACATGACCTGTCCTGTGGGCTGTCTGTGTCAGGGACTGTCTTTTGTCTGTCCTCAGCCTTTCTCTCCTCACCTCTTACCCCAGCTTCGCTACCTGGATGCTCAGGGTTCAGGGATGACGCTGTCTGATCTGAGGAACAACACTTACCTGGTTCGACTGACTCTCTCACACTGCTCTCTTGTTTCTTTACCTGTCTTGTTCTTTCCCAACCTGAAGTTTATGGATTTGAGAGACAACAACCTTACAAATATCACTGTTAACATTTTTCTTGCATTAAGAAATCTCCATATTCTCTTACTAGCTAGAAATCCTCTGACTTCATTGGTAATACATCCCTTTAACTTGACCCAAAACTCATTGAAGAAAATGGATTTATCTGAAACACTCCTTCCCATGTTTGACAGTAATTGTCTACAGATGTTTACACATCTTGAGTCTCTCAACATTTCGTTTTCACAAATTCAAGTTATAGGAGCACATGCTTTTCAACACCTGCAGCAACTGAAAGAGTTAGATCTTCGTGAAAACAGAGTGACCAGTTTCTCTCTGGATGTTTTCTCAGGACTGGAACACCTGTCCATCATACATTCATCCAACTTCAGAGTGTGTTGTGACCAGCTTGTGGCTACAATCTCCAGAAAACCATTTTGCAATGCACCACAACCTGCACTTTCTTCTTGCCGCAATCTTTGTCACCAAAAGTCTATGCATATTTGATCTGGCTTTTTGGTCTTTTGGCAGTCTTTGGAACTGCATTCGTTTTTGTCAGTCAGAAAATCAGGAAGCCACCCTTTCCAGGGCGTATTTTTCTCTGTGTTCTAAATTTGCAGTGCACCTACACATGCATGGGAATCAGCAGCACCATCATTGCTGTAGCTGATGAGCAGCTGAGAGGTGACTATCTTCTGTATGAACAGGCCTGGACTAACAGCCTGGCTTGCAAGGTAGCTGGCTTCCTTTCTTTTTTCTCTGGTGAGATGTCTCTTCTCATCATCTGGCTCATGGCATTAGATCATGGCATTGTTTTTTGTTCACCCTTCAGCAGTATACAAATTTCTACAAGGTCAATGTCTATATCTTGTGGAGTGGCTTGGTTACTGGGAGTGCTTTTATCATTGGTACCTCTACTTCCTGTGCTCTCACAAAGCAGAGGCTACAGCCTGAATGGTTTGTGCCATCTGGTTTTCTTTGATGAGCAGTACTCTAAAGGCAACACTGCCCTGAAATATTTCCTTCTGACATTCAACACAGTGCTGTGTATGATGGTGAGTGTTGGCCAACTGTTCATTTACAGGTCAAAGCCAAAATACAGAATCATGGCAGACACAAAGACAAAGGAAGCGCTGTCTTCACAGCCACTGGTAACAAACATCAGTGTCACAACAGCTGTGTGTTGGTTCTCCATCACCACCACCAGTCTGATGGTCCTGCATGGTGCCAGTGTTTCAGACACTCTCATAGTCATCCTGGCTGTTGTCATGACACCTCTCAGCTCTGCACTGTACCCTCTGTTTTACTGTTGGAGTCGTGTGAAGGACAAACAACAACAGCAGAAGGAGCAGCGTGTTCTGCAGGCAATGAAAGCTCGGAGTTCATGTAATAAACGTTAGAGAAATCATTCAAGTATACGTCAAATTTAACATAAAACATAGACACTCTCTCTCTCTCTCTCTCTCTCTCTCTCTCTCTCTCTCTCTCTCTCTCTCTCTCTCTCTCTCTCTCTCTCTCTCTCTCTCTCTCTCTCTCTCTCTCTCTCTCTCTCTCTCTCTCTCTCTCTCTCTCTCTCTCTCTCTCTCTCGAGGCGTGTTGTGTGGTACCACAAATCTCTTTTCAACAGCACAACAGACAGATAGAAATAATTGTCTTTGTGTGTGCCATTCAACACCAAACACCCTCCCTTTCTGCTAGATCTTGAGAGGTTGTCATGTTTTATCAAGCAAAACAACCCAAACTAGTCCAGTGTGCAACATTCATTCAAAACACAGTACAGAAAAACCTCAAAATCTTGCAACAGCTGTACATGAGAAACAAAAACAATCGATGCAATATTAGAAAAATAAAAAAGAAGTATATTGAGGTGATGTGAATAACAGTACTATTGTGTTATAAGCTATGAACAAGAGCGAGAAAAAGAAAAATGCAAAGAAGAATAAGAATACATAAAAAGAAGAATGCACCAAAAGAAGAAGACTTCGGAGAAGAAGAACGCAAAGACAAATAGAAGACTGCACAGAAGAAAAAAGATGAATCCATAAAATAAGAAGGCAGACAAAAAGAAGAATGCAAACAGGAAGAAGAAGAATGCACAGAAGAAAAAGAAGAATGCACAGAAGAAGAAAATGCAAAGAATTAAAACAAACCAAATATACATTTGTATCAAGTAACACATCCTTCTAAATACTGAGGCTGTTGCATCAAAGTATACCCAGCTGTAACAAACAAATTGTAGTTACGCCAGATGCTTATCATCTTTTCCAATTCAACCTTTCTGGCCATCTCCATACCACAACTATATGTTTGTTTCTCAGCTACATTCAGCAAGTTTGGAAGATGGATTTGGACTGAAGACTGCACTCCACATCCTGACTTCATGTATCACACTTGCCTGGAATCAGAACACACGAAATACACATGGTTGAATTTGAAACGATACATGGACCTCCAAATGTTAACTTTTAAAGGAGAACATATCCTAGCAAAGGAGATATGCCAATCCATGGGGGGTCATCTGGCAGCCCCGAAACGTGACCAGGAATGGGATGAGGCCATGCACATGTTCCGCACTTCAGATATTGGTTTTTATCAAACACCGATTGGTGTAGAGTGGAATGACAAGTCTACACCAAACCTATACAGAAACAGCCCTTTAGCTGATGATGGCACGGTTCTGTATCAGTCTGTCAGAATTCCATATAGAATGCGTTTATCTGTTAAAACTAGAACACATTTTGCAAAAGAGATGATCACTTCTTATATGAGCTTTGGACTGGAAGATATGTACTGTGCGAAAATAAAAAATTGAAGTTTGAAATCAGAAGACAAAACCCAGCTCCTGTTCACCTTAGGAAGATATACTCTACACACTTTCCACAAGAAAAATTTACCCACTGTCAGAGTGGTCACCTGACACACACATTTCTGTCCTGTGGTCCACATAACGTGTGTGAAGAAGGGCACATAACTCCTTGCTTTTTCAACGAACCAGAATCCTCAGGCAGCTTTCAGAAACTGATGAAGGAGACAGCAGCGCCAGTTGAATTCTTTACCTGTGACCAGCAACAAATAAAGTGCTCATATTCCTTTGTGTGTGACTTCAAACCTGACTGCCAAGATAAGTCTGATGAATCTTTCTGTATACACCTTCCTTGTGATGAATTTACCTGCCTGAACGGTCAGTGTGTGCTCTACACCAAACGTTGTAACTCATTGTCTGACTGTTTGGATGACTCAGATGAAAAAGACTGTCAACAGTATATATCTACAAGAAAGGTTTTTAATTCGCATTTGCCTGCACCTGTGCTGGTCAACTTTGATGGAATCCAAGATTTCATTTTGACCAAACTCAAACCTGGAGACCTCTGTCCTGACACTCACTACCGCTGTCCTGGTGATGTCAGCAACTGTCTGCCTGTCTACACCCGTTGCAATGGAGTGTATGACTGTGTTGGCCACGAGGATGAAGAGGCCTGTGAGGATGTGACATGTCCAGGGTTCTTCCGATGTCGGTCCTCTGCTGTGTGTGTTCACAGTGACCATCTGTGTGATGGCTGGCCTCAC
>CM060332.1:56413444-56453444 GCA_030674155.1 Stramonita haemastoma | reverse complement strand
TGTGTCTGTGTGTCTGTGTGTAAACGGGAAAACAAGCAAAGTAGGCATAAAAGAGGAAAAAAAACAGACATAAAAAAATAATGTAAAAACCCTTTAAACACAACAAGTTATATAAAAAACACATCTCTATATTTGAATGGTAATAATACAATTTAAATTCAGCATAACAACCAAAACCCCCCTCTCCATAATAAGTCTAGGACAGCATATGTGAAGGTGGAAGTTGGAAAGGAAAGAGAAAAGAAGGGAATGAGAGAGAGAGAGAGAGAGAGAGAGAGAGAGAGAGAGAGAGAGAGAGAGAGAGAGAGAGAGAGAGAGAGAGAGAGAGAGAGAGACAGAGAGACAGACAGACAGACAGACAGACAGACAGACAGACAGACAGACAGACAGACAGACAGACAGACAGACAGACAGACAGACAGAGACACAGAGAGAGAGACAGAGACAGAGACAGAGACAGAGAGAGACAGAGGGAGAGAAAGAGAGAGAGAGAGCATCTCCAAATTACATCATCATCATAACAAACCAGTCAACAAAATATTTCAAAACACTCACACTTTGTAAATGATAATTATCAGTATAGATATACAAATGTGTGTGTGTGTGTGTGTGTGTGTGTGTGTGTGTGTGTGTGTGTGTGTGTGTGTGTGTGTGTGTGTGTTTGTGTGTGTACCCGCATGTGTGTGTGCGTGCACCCGCATGTGTGTGTGCGTGCATGCGTGTGTGCGTGTGTGCGTGCATGCGTGCGTGTGTGTGAGGGAGAAAGACAAGCAAAGAAGGCACAAAGGAAAAAGACATGCACACGCATAAAAAGATGAATAGAAAACCCTTAAACCCATACAAAAAAAACAATAAAATTTGTATATCTATATTTAAAGAGTAAAATAGAATTTCAATTCAAATTTCAATAAGAACCGAAACATTCCTATCCAATGATAAGACTAGGATAGCATATGTGGAAGTGGAAAAAAAAGGCATCTTCAACTTACATAAAGATCAAAACAAACCAGTCAATAAAGTATTTCAAAACACCCACAAAACACTTATGTGAACAATAGTTAACATCAATGAAACCTGTAAGCTCATAATGTGGCCAAGCCTAACAATGAAAGAAAAATCCCAAAGCAAAACAAACAAAAGAGTAAAATTGTATAAAAGAATAATCAAATAGGAGCGAAACAACATTTAAGGTTATACAAATCAGTTTTGAATCAAATTCAATACATTATAGGATAAAAAGTATACAAATGAAGATGAAGGAGAAAATGCAATTATTCAGGAGATTGTATATAAGGCGTTACAAACTTATCAGCTAAAATATTCATATGAAAACTAATACATTCCATGTGTGTGTGTGTGTGTGTGTGTGTGTGTGTGTGTGTGTGTGTGTGTGTGTGTGTGTGTGTGTGTGTGTGTGTGTGTGGTGTGTGTCTGTATGTGTGTGTCTGTATGTCTGTGTCTGTGTCTGTGTTTGTGTGTGTGTGTGTATGTGTGTGTCTGTGTGTCTGTGTGCGTGTGTCTGTGTGTGTGTATGTGTGGGGTGAGAGAAGAGAGAGAGAGAGAGAGAGAGAGAGAGAGAGAGAGAGAGAGAGAGAGAGAAGAGAGAGAGAGAGAGAGAGAGAGGAGAGAGAGAGAGAGAAGAGAGAGAGAGAGAGAAAGAGAGACATCTTCAAATTACATCATCATAAAAAACAGTCAATAAAGCATTTGAAAACATCCATAAAAATACTTCTTTAAACAATCATTATCATCAATTAACCTATAGGGGATGAAAAACAACAACAACAAAAAACAACAGAGAAACAAACAAACAAACAAACAGACAATAAAAAAAAAACTAAAGATAAAACAAAACTTTTATGGAGGACAAGCTTTTGGCCCAAACAGTGATTGAACCACGGACACTTCCGACCTGGACTTTTTACTTTCTAGACATTTGAATTAGCGGAATGGTATGTTCATTCCAAAATGCTTTTAAAATACAAAGTGACAAAAACTTGTTTCCACCTATGCTTTTTTTACAGCCAGAAAGCACAGAGCCTTTAAACGAGTTAAATGCAAAACATCAGCTTGTACATTTTGGAATGAAGGAGTTGTGCAAAGCTTGTATTTTCCTCAGGGAAGAAAGTCAGTTGGGCAGTCAAGTGCCAGTGGCGTGGGCTCACCACTTGATTTTCAAACATTTTAAGGTAAACATTCTAACAAAGTTGAACAGGGCTGTTTTATTACAGACTGTCATTATGAATAATGAAAGCAATGCTGGTTACAAACAATGTTTTAGTTGATTCTCTAAAAAGAAACATGCCATAATTATTTTCTCCAACTATTCAGATGGGAAAGCTTTGACTTATCACATGTGATGTAGATAATAAACTAGGCTGTAAACTTTCATCCACAATTTCACACATTTCCATTTGGATTCTAGAACAAGCTTAATTGGATCAGAGGCAAAAAAATGTTTTAATGAAATGTACTAATGGAGTAAGGAAATCAGTAATACTTATAAACCAAAAGCAATTGAAACAAGCTACTGACAATTGAGGTTTCCCATTCACCATTTCATTGCAGTAAAATCATCCGGAGAGCAGTTTTACAGGCAATATATTTTAGAATAATACAAATAGAATTCTGCTTCAACTCAAATACAATTTAAATGATGTACACCAAAATTCTAAGTTTCACCCTAGAATAATAATTAAAACAAGTAGGGGAGAGGACAGCAACCAAAGCGGAGGTGTTAACTGAATAAATTAAACAAATTTACCAGTTACCATGCAAAAACATTGTCTAAGAATTTCACACAAAGAAAGGTGAAGGACATGATTTAAGCCATGTTTGTCAGGTTGTTTGACAAAACATTGATACAGGCAACAGCTACACACACACACAGACACACAGACACACAGACACACAGACACAGACACACAGACACACAGACACACACACACACACACCTACACACACACACCTACACACACACACACACACACACACACACACACACACACACACACACACACACACACACCTACACACCACTAGCTTTCATTTGAAGAACTGATACAGACAACAAGCTACACACACACACACACACACACACACACCACACACACACACACACACACACACACACACACACACACCACACACACACACTACCCTTCATTTTAAGAACTAATACAGGCAACAACTACACGCACGCACGCACGCACCACGCACGCACGCACGCACATACACACACACACACACACACACACACCACCACAACCACACACATCCCTTCATTTTAAGAACTGGTCAGGCAACAAGTTACACATACACACCATCCTTCATTTGAAGGTGAAAACTGTGGACTTTACTTGGAATGGCTACATGCAAGTAAACAAATTACTTAACTGCCCAGATAAAGATGAGAAATTTCAAAACATCTAAAATGAAAACAAACACCAAATACCATAAAACAAAACAACAACAACAATAGTACACATGTAAATCTAAAAACATCAAGTGATTCATTCAATAACGGCAATCTCAGGTTTGGACGAAAAATTGTGAGAACACTCTATGGGGTCACACTTAGCTGTGTCATTACATTTGGTGTTTATGCAGAAAGAAAAAAAAAACCAGTAAACTCAAGTGAACATGAGGTGGAGAAGAATCCACATTATAACCATATCTCTTACAGCTGGGGATTAAATGAGCCCAGCACAGGCAAATGCTGAATGAGTGATACCATAAAGTTAGCGTAGATTTTGACAGAATTTATGTCAGGCTGTGGTGAAACGATGATTTATACTATAGGTATGGTGGGTAACACAATACCCAGATACCCAAGTTTTGAATACTGGTATACAGAATATCGGGACACAGCAGGTGAAAATAGCTAAATGTTGAATGATGATCTACAGGCAGAGTGGGTATGACTGTACCCAAATGCTGGGGTAATACCCACATTTGGAAAAGGGATCTATAGGAACAGTGGTAATACAGCAGTTGACAATACCGAATTTGAAACATGACCTACAGTGGGTAACACAGCAATTGGAAATAACCAAACTCCATCATTCAAAATGAAAAAAAAACGGGCATCAGCAATAAACTGTTTCTCTTGCGCTCAGTACTTCAAATGGAGTAATAAAAAAACAATAATAAATGGAACATCAGATATGGATAATTAAGTCCATAAAAAGGATACTAAATGTTTCAATTCAAAATGTCCAAAATGTGATCAGCAAGAGAAAAACTTTAACAGGTAGGTGCTTTAATACAAGACTAGCTGTCCACCAGCACTCCTTGCCGAAATGCACTTTCTTATTTGCTTCTTTTGTTTGTTTTTTATATTTTTTTTTACCAATGAACAATTAGGCTTAAAGCACATTTACACAAAAGCTACAGTCAAGTGTTTCGTGTTAAGTCCTTGCAAACAGTTTATGACCACCCATTAAATAAAAAATCACACTTGATAAATCATTTTCCAGAGTCACACATCACAGGTTTCATGTAAACACAAAAGTAAAACAAAAAGAGGTGGAGGAGGGGGGGAGATGTTTTAACCTCTTTACCCCACTTACTCCTTTTCTTTTTTTAATTACTATTTCCTTTTTTCCTTTTTTTTCATTTATTCTACTTTTTTTATATTACATTGGGGTGCCTCCCACCTTTTTTTTCTCAACTTTTTTTTCAGATTTAACCCCCTCCCCCCCCCCCCCCCCCCCTTACAAGAAAAAAAGGGAAATAATCCAACAAAAAAGCTGTGATATATTTCACTTGTGCTGACAATGGAAATCAAAGACTGCAGGGAGAGATACAGAATAAGCAGTCTATTAATTAACTGGGAGTGCTATGACCTGGTAATGGGCATGTCTCTGACTTATAGCAAAGCAACAAACAAGACTGATATAAGGTAACAGGACACACTGATACAAAATGCATGTAATCTTAATATACACAAAATAGAATAAAAGAAATATTCTGAAACCACAGATTGTAAAATAAAACACAGCAAAATATCCTTTCTTTAAAAAGAAACGAAAAAAGGTAAATGTGTTCCCATAATCCCTGCGGACGTTGGGGAGCAAGGTATCGAGACCTCAGCTTCTCTAGGGGGCCAATATTTCGAGGGCTGCACCCATCTCCTCTCCCTCACTGCTTTACCTTCTCTGACCCTACAGAGGGCAGGTGCCCATTGACAGCTGGTGAACTGGGGGACAGCATTGAAGTATTGGGACTTGAACGGTCCCCCATCCAAGAGACAACTACATTCAACGCTGCTTTATCTTTTAGTTTGGGGAGAAGGGGTGCTCTGACCACTGAGCTAACCTACCTTTTCTCATGCAAGGTTCTTAGATAAGATGTGCACATAATATTTATCTATCAAGATACAGACAGCAGCTTTCCTTTAAATGTGACACTCCAGTACTTTCTCCTCCTTTATCCTTTACAAAGTCACAGCATGGATGCTTTTTATAAATGATTTTTTTTTCCATGATGGTTACTGCTGAAAATCTAGCAATTTAAAAGACCTCTTATCTTAACATACATGTACTGGTAAGTCAAATTCATATTACAGAAACTTTTTTTTTCATGTACACCCCCTAATCATGCACACACGCATGCACGCATGCAAACAAACACACACACACACACACACACACACACACACACAACACACCCCCCCCACACACACACACACACATAGTACACACACACACACACATATGTACACACACACAAAAAAAACACACACACACATATGTACACACACACACACACACACAAAACACACACACACACACACACACACACACACACACACACACACACACACACAAATGTACACACACACACACAACACACACACACACACCCACACATACACACACACACTAACTACACACACACCCACCCACACCACCACCACACCCCACACACCCCCCCCACACACACACACACACACACACACACACACACACTACACACACTACACACACTACACTACACTACACTACACTACACTACACTACACTACACACACTACACTACAAATGACCTAACACACACACTCCACCCCTCCTCCTCACAACTCCCCCTTCTTCTCTGTCCTACATCTTCACCCTCCCCCACTGCCTTTCCCCAAGGATGACTCAACTCAGCATCAGAAAACCAGCGCCACCAACTTTTGTTTTCAAATCAGCATTTTCTTCTAAAAATGCCCCCTCACCCCCCACCCCCACCCCACCCCCCTCTCCTTTAAATGCTCACGCAATCATGCATTCTAAAACCAGCACCCTCTATTTTTGTTTTTTTATAAAACTTTTTTTTCTAAAATGTCTCTCCCCTGACCATAATCAGAAAGTGTGACTGCCTGTCCCCTATCCCCATCCTCAGTCATTCCACTCTATTCCCCATCTCTATACACCAGCCCATTCTAACCCCCCCCTCACCCCCCCCACTTCTTTCCTACCAACCTTTCTCTAAAATTCTAGCACCCTTCCTCTCACCGCCCCTGCCTGTAGACTATAACCCAAGGCTCTGTGTGTCAATGCATGCAGAATATCTTAAAATCTGATCCGCGTTTTGAAGAGTAGACCGTTTGCGCCAGTGGGAATGGATGATGAAATTGACCGAATCACATGCATACAAGGACTGCATGCCAAAAAACCTGTATGCTTACTCCATTATCCTCAAAATGAAAAAAAGAAAGAAAAACCGAAAACAAAATGTTTAGCCATGTGCCAGCATACACACCAGTTATTTACCTGCCTTTTATGTCCACATGAGGGGTCAGGGTTAGAGTTGAGGTTAGTGTTAGGGTTAACAGTTAACAGCATGCAAGGGTTGTCTGTCAGCTGGTCGGTCTGAATGTTAGAATGCATGTGGACACAACAGCAGGTAGACAAATGGTATGTAGCTATAGACACAATGGTACGTAGCTATAGACACAATGGTACATAGCTCGCAACAGTAGGAGCTTTCAATCACAGTCACCAGTCCTATGAACACAAAGGCTGTGCACTAGACTTCAGTGTCTGCAAATTTCCAGATTTTTCTGTCATCAAAAGCTTTTTCTGTCTTTTCCTCGGCTAGAGCTCCAAAATTCAACAATGGAGAGATCTTGTGTATGCGACCGATCACATTGATTTCAATCCCCAAGCCAGTTTTTTGTCAAGTTGCTTCTGTTAAAACATGGCGCAAAATATGTCATTTAAAAAAAAAAATTCCCAGTGGGGATGCGAGGCCTGTCCTTATAAATAGCATTCCCACCTTCTGGAAACTATGTGCTAGGAATTCCCTCTTTTCTATCCTTCTTTTGTTTTCTGTCTCGTTCCTTTTCTGCTTGTAACCTCCTTCTTATCTAATATCTGCCATCTTGGTCCATTCTCCTGCTTTTTTCCATAAAGATAAATGATAATTTTCTCCCGTGCCGAAGTCAGATATACTGGGCCCGACTTGATATGTGCTTAATGGCAGTGTAACGCATTTTTCACTCATTTGACAATGATTCACAGGTGCTGTCTGATCTTTCGACAAAGAAAAAGCAGCAGAAAATCTATCAGCCAGCCATCATTTTTTCTTTCCCCACTGCTCTAAATGTACATCCCTAACCCCTCCCCTCCCCCACAATTAACATCCCTTTCCCTTCCTTGCCTCTCCTTCCAACCTGATGTCTCCTCCTCACAGCTACCCCCTTCACACACACACACAATGTGCGTGCGACCCACACACACACACACCAACACACACACACCAACACACACACAACACACACACACACACCACACACACACACACACACACACAACACACACAATACACACATACAAACAACATTCCACAAACACACACACAAACGCAACACAAGCAAAATTACGCTACCCTATCTCCATCCCACAGAGCACACACTCTCTCTCTCTCTCTCTCCTCTTCTCTCTCTCTTCTCTCTCTCTCTCTCTCCTCTCTCTCTCTCTCCCTCTCTCTCTCTCTCT
The DNA here is from genome assembly GCA_030674155.1 of Stramonita haemastoma. Classification (NCBI taxonomy): domain Eukaryota; kingdom Metazoa; phylum Mollusca; class Gastropoda; order Neogastropoda; family Muricidae; genus Stramonita; species Stramonita haemastoma. Next base: position 56,445,459 of record CM060332.1, on the reverse strand, counting down.
CTCTCTCTCCCCCCCTCACTCCCCCCCTCCAAAATGTATGCAACACTATGCTTTGTGAAATAAAACTGCTCATTGATAATTTTCAGTTTCAAAAGCCTATACTTCTATTCATTCTTACTCCAACCCAACCTTTTGTTTACAGCCCCGCCGACCACAGAGGCCATACCAGGGCTGTCTTCACTCTGACTGATGCACTAGACTGGCCTACACTACAGCCATCAACAGTCCTGCTTAAAGTCATCTTATGACAGGGTATACTTTTTGGAGATGATTCTTTAGGATTTACTGGCACATTATTTTTTATCCCAAACAAACTCCATGGCTATTTTTTTTAATTGCTTACTTTTTAAATTTCATTTTTGAGGTTTTTGACACTTTGCTACCCAACAACTGCACAGATTATGGAACACATTTAGGGGGTATTATGGAACACATTCCGAGCCTATCATGAAACACATTTAGGGCCTATCATGGAACACATTTAGGGCCTATCATAGAAAACATTTAGGGCCTATCAAAGTTCCCAACAACAGTGATTTTTTCCTATCAAAACATTCAAAAACATTTCCAGTTAACCAACATGAAGGGCCAGATTTTCACACAGTATTTTCTTCATCCTTTGATTCTATTCATTCACTGAAAAAACAACAACTTTTATCCAGTTCTACAAGGCGTATTGGGACTAGAGTGCTTTAACAATCAATTGTTTACTCAGAATCATTTTTAAAAAAGAAATGATAAAAAAATCACAAACATTTACCATGGTGTCTTAGAAGCAGAAAATTACTCCAGCTATTTTTTCATTGATTTTTTAAACCAAATTTTGTGTGGTTAATAATTGGTTTGATTTTTAGATTTGCTGCCCAGTGCCTTTCTTAAGTGGTACTTTGTACACACACACACAAAAATTACAGGGATATTTCCATTTAGACAGCGATCTGCTGTGGATCACATTATCTCTAATATAAAAAAAGTTAGATATTTCCATTCAGTTTAGACATTGATCTACTATGGATCATATTGTCTCTGTAAAAAATGTTACAGGAACATTTCCATTTGGACATTAATCTGCTGTGGGTCACATTATCTCTCTAATTAAAAAAAAAAAAATAGAGGTATTTTGATTCATTTTAGGCATTGATCTGATATGGGTCACATTATCTCAAAAAAGTAATACACATTTCCATTTAGACAATGACCTGCTAAAGATCACTTTATTCTAAAAATATAGATATTTCATTCATTTTAGCCACTGATACTGCTAAAGGTCACATTATCTCTCTAAAAGTACAGAATTTCTATTTAGACATTGATCTGCTGTGGGTCACATTATCTCTAAATTTAAAAAAAGTTAACGGTCATTTCAATTTAGACACTGATCTGCAATGGATCACTTTATCTCTGTAAAAAAAATGTTACAGGGATATTTCCATTCAATTTTAAACAATGATCTGCTATGGATCACTTTATCTCTCTAAAAAAAATGTTACAGGGACCTATCCATTCAGACACTGATCTGCCACTGGAACTGGAGGCAGTTTTTCCTGCATTCAGCTGTTGTGGAGGCAGTGTAGTCATATCATTCTCTTCAAGTCTGCTCTAGTTAGTGAGCAGCGCTGAAACTGAACTCTTGACCACTGGGTTGACTCGCTACCTATAGTTGTCCTTGTTGACGTTACCTGTAGTCTAGAAGTGGTCACTTGGACACGTGGCTGCTGGACACTTTGGCTTTGCACCAGAACCCTGAAAACAGCATCAAACAGCAACTTGAGCAATCCTGACAGTGGTGACAGATAGCATATATACAACCATTTATCATTAATTAAAGAGATAGCATGTACAACCATTTATCTATCATTAATTAAAGAGATAGCGTATACAGCCATTTATTTATCATTAAAGAGATAGCGTATCAACATCTAATTTCATTAAAGAGATAGCGTATACAACCATTTGTCTATCATTAAAGAGATAGTGTATACAACCATTTATCTATCATTAAAGAGATAGCATATTTAACCATTTATCTATCATTAAAGAGACAGCGTTACAACCATTTATCTATCATTAAAGAGATAGCATATACAACCATTTATCATTAAAGAGATAGCGTATACAACCATTTATCTATCATTAAAGAGATAGTGTATACAATCATTTATCTATCATTAAAGAGATAGCGTATACAATCATTTATCCATCATTAATTAAGGAGATAGTGTATACAATCATTTATCTATCATTAAAGAGATAGCGTATACAATCATTTATCCATCATTAATTAAGGAGATAGTGTATACAATCATTTATCTATCATTAAAGAGATAGCGTATACAATCATTTATCCTCATTATTAAAGGAGATAGTGTATACAATCATTTATCTATCATTAAAGAGATAGTGTATACAATCATTTATCCATCATTAATTAAGGAGATAGTGTATACAATCATTTATATATCATTAAAGAGATAGCGTATACAACATTTATCCATCATTAATTAAGGAGATAGTGTATACAATCATTTATCTATCATTAAGAGATAGGTATACAATCATTTATCCATCATTAATTAAGGAGATAGTGTATACAATCATTTATCATCATTAAAGAGATACGTATACAATCATTTATCCATCATTATTAAGGAGATAGTGTATACAATCATTTATCTATCATTAAAGAGATAGCGTTATACAAACATTTAATCCATCAATTAATTAGGAGATAGTGTATACAATCATTTATCTATCATTAAAGAGATAGCGTATACAATCATTTATCCATCATTAATTAAGGAGATAGTGTATACAAACATTTATCTATCATTAAAGAGATAGCGTATACAATCATTTATCCATCATTAATTAAGGAGATAGTGTATACAATCATTTATCTACCATTAAAGAGATAGCGTATACAATCATTTATCCATCATTAATTAAGGAGATAGTGTATACAATCATTTATCTATCATTAAAGAGATAGCGTATACAATCATTTATCCATCATTAATTAAGGAGATAGTGTATACAATCATTTATCTATCATTAAAGAGACAGCATATACAATCATTTATCTATCATTAAAGAGACAGCATATACAATCATTTATCCATCATTAATTAAGGAGATAGTGTATACAATCATTTATCTATCATTAAAGAGACAGCATATACAATCATTTATCTATCATTAAAGAGACAGCATATACAATCATTTATCCATCATTAATTAAGGAGATAGTGTATACAATCATTTATCTACCCCATTCAGACTTCTGGAATGATGTCTAAACACAATTCAATGTGCATGCTTATAAAAAAAAAAAAATTAAAACCTGCTATCCAATCCTAACAGCACACAATGGCCTACTCCTCTGACAGGCAGAATGGGATTTATCGTGTGTGTAAGGTGTACTTCATGTGTTTGTACGAGGACCTTTGTTTATAGACTCATGGAAAGAACCTTTGGGGCAGTGAAATCAGTGCTGATGTTAACTCCAAGGAAAAAATCCCTTAAATCAAGGGGATTTGCTACTGAATATTAATTTTCTGGTCAGAGACTGGAAAAAAAATTAAGTACCCACATGTTTGGATCATACACAAAATTGTGTGTGTGTGTGAGTGTGTGTGTGTGTGTGTGTGTGTGTGTGTGTGGTGTGTGTGTGTGTGTGTGTGTGTGTGTTGTGTGTGTGTGTGTGTGCACGGATAGCCTGGTGGTTAGAGTGATGTGCTTGTGATCTGCAGACCCAGGCTCAAATCAAGAGGATTTTTCCTTTTAGCATCAGTACCGACTCCACTTCCTCAAAAAGTCCTTCGGATAAGACTATAAACTGAGGTCTCATGTGCGAATGCACGCAGAACATCTTGCGTACATGTTAAAACCCATTCCACTTTTCAGAAGAGAAGGATTGCGTGCAGGTAGGAATGGATGACAAAATTTACAAAACTGCATACACACGGGTACTTGATGTAAAAGTGCACATGAGTGCTTATTCCATTATCCTTGAAGTCAAAGAATAAAAAATAAATGAAAAAAAAGAATAAAAAATAAAGGAATAAATAAACAAATACGTAGATAATAAAATGAAATAAAACTACACTGTCAAAGATTTCAGCTTTTAGGACAATTTTTTTTAGGAGTGATAAATCTTTTTTTGTTGTTGTAAAGAGAGTGCTACAAAATAATTGCACCAATTTTATTTTTTTACAGAAAAGATTCGTCTTTAATAAATAAAAAATGTGTTGGATGGATTTGAACTATCGCAATTATATAGTACCTATGTAGACTTTGACCAAGGGTAGGCAACTCCTTGATTCCACCGCATGGCAGCAGATCATCAAGGAAGGAAGGAAGGAAGTGTGAAGTAGCAGCTTTTCTGTCGACATGGTAACACAGAAACATCATTTTCTAAGAAACTTCAAGTGATGTTTGGCAGCCAAAAGACACTTTTTTTCTCTATAGATCATTCAAAGCTTTTATTATGATATTTACCAATTTTAAGGTATAAAAAAAGATTATTTACGACGTGTGTAGAACAAAGTGCATTTTAAGGGGCAACGGCGTCAACACTGGATCAAAACACAAAAACTATGTATTTTCTCTGAGTTTTCGCATCTCACATTACGCTTGAAATGTCGCCAAATTTAGTGCATGTATTGTGACATTACAGTTTTGCAACATTACAACTTGATTTTTTTTAATGTCTCATGCTTACAACAGATTTTATAGAAATTCAAATAAATACACTATCCACACTGGAAAAAAGTTGCAATGCGGCTACCTTAATGGCTGGTGTAAAAGATCGCTTACATAAAATCTCTCCATTCGTGATCCTTAGATCTAAAACTCAGAATAGGAAAAGAAAAGAAACCAACAAAAAACAAAAAAACAAACCCCCCTCTAAAAAAAATCCAACAAAAAACAAAACAAAAAACAACTCCCCACAAAAACAAACAAAAGAAAAAAAAACAGACAAAAGGAAAAACACACACACAAATGGCCAGTCTCTCACTTGACTTACACAAAAACAAAATCAGATCAGCCCCTACAAAAAAAAAAGAAGAAATCCAAATTGCAAGTAAGTGAATTGAAGACTAAAAAGGGAGACAATCTGAAGACAAACTCTTCCCTTACCTCAACTGTTGCTAAGGGCAGGCAACTCCTTGATTCCACCTGATAGGAGCAGGTCAGCAAGGAGGGAAGGGAGAGAGGGAGGAGGAGGTAGCGGATTTTCTGTCATGAAATATCACAACATTTGTAACAAAACTTTGTATAAAAAATTAATATTTTTTTTTTATACCACTTTATGTCACAGCAGATTTCTCTGCGTGAATATCAGAGAAGAATCAAATAAAACACTAACGGAGTATCTGTTGATAGGAATATTCCACCGCGCAACACTTAAAATGGTGGACCTGTTTGAAAAAATATATATATATGGATACCCAAAGGTGAGAAAATCAGGGGGGTGGGACTGCCTAGTGGTTAGAACTTTGTACTTGCGATTTGACAGTCTGAGTTCGAGCCACCACCCAGATGCCTGTTCAAAGGGATTTTATCCCGGAGTTGACATCAGTACCGACTCCACTCCCAAAAAATCCCTCGAATGAGACTGTAAACCAAGGCCTCATATGCAAGTGCATGCTGAACATCTAGCGTAAAGTAAAAGTTAAAACCCGTTCTACATTAAACAAATTGTCGCATACAGTACACAAATTCTCACCATTGATGAACATCCAAGCTCTAGCCGAGGAATAAAAAAAAAGATCAAATTGAGGTATATAAAAAAAACCAAAAAAACCCACCCCATATGGAATGGGAAACTGTACAACTTCAGAATGTGTCTTAGCTTAAAAGTATCATTATCTATGTCTACCAGCTGCTTAATTAGTGTAAAAGCTGAACAGACTGTTACTGCTACTGAGCACATTGAGTGCAAGCTTTAGGACTGATGATGCTCTTTTTGTACTACAATATACATGTGAATATGCAAGACTTTTTAATGACATTTTCTTAAAGCTGAAAATACCATTACTGCTGCTGAGTACACTGAAAGCTTCATGCCCGGTGATGCTCTTTTATGACTTGTTGAGCAACATTTTGTAAAAGCTGAACTTCAGAGATTCTTACCTGCAATGAAGAATTGCTGTCTTTATTCATCGGCCAGACAGGTTGCTGGGAACTTGGTTTGGAGGAGATTGCCTGGGGCTGGTTTTGTTTGGCATGTTGCTGGGTACTCTTTTCTTGGTGCTGGTTTTGGCACATTTGGTTGGTGCATATTCATGGGTACTTGTTGACTGGTTCATGTTGACTGGTACTTGACTGGTACTTGTCGCTTGGTGCATGTTCATGGGTACCTGCCGACTGGCATTGTTGACTGGCACTTTGTTTTGTCTCTGTACCAGTTGCCCTGAAAACAGAAGGTAGCCCATCATCAACAATGACAATACTGGCAGTTTCAAATCAAGTCCCACATCTAAACGGCTCTGTCATCATTTTCAAATATACCCAACATGATTGCTATCACTTATAACTATAATTTAGATATTGCTTATAATCTGCAAAGACAGAAAACTGGCCTTCAACGTTTGTTCCCTTATTTGCAAAGACTTGATGGGGAAATGTATATAAAATGTTAACCATAGAGCATATAAGCAGAGTTCATACATGTGACAGATCCACTGAACAATGTGTAACAGCTGTTTCTTCATCTGTGGTCTGTTTTCCTTGTTTCTGTTCTACTCCCCCTTTTATCAACTCTCAAAAGTGGCCAAGTTTAGGTAAATTTATTTTTTTTGGATTAAAAAATACTGATCTTCCAGCAAGGTCAGCTTCATTCTTTAATTTTAAATCCATTTGTTGTTGATGTACAAGGTGAAGATCAATGATGAGTCTTTCTTCTTCCTAGTCAAGAGCAACTACTGCTGACTGTCATATGAGCAAAATAGCATTGTGCTGCCGTTAAGCACCTGAAAAGTCAGGCCCAGCACGTCCGACTTGGGGGTGAGAGAGAACTGTTCTATTAAATTTTGTCTGGAAATATAAGGCAGGTGAATAGACCACAAAGGCTAAAACAGACAAGAAGGTGGCAACAGGAAGAACAGAAGCAAGGCAGAAAAATCAGAGGGATAGAAAAGTGGGAAATCCTAGCACGGAATTTCCTGAAAGGTGGATTCAGTGAAGTTACGTACCTGATATCTTGACAGGCGTGGCAGCCACAATATTGGATCTACATGACCAGAGAACTTCAGATGGACCACATGACGTCAGACTTCCTACACCTATGTCAGCACTTCTGAGGAACCAGGGCCAGAAGGAAGAGACCCAGCAGGTGCAGAGAGTGCTTCAAGAACAGAGCGTGTTTGGGGTCCGCTGTCTCCCTTCCCCTCAGGAGCGCTGGGTGCTGGGCTGTTCAAACACAGACATCCAAGGGGTCACAGGCTGGGCCTGTTCAGAACATTGACCTCTTGTCGGACACCAAGACTGGCCATCCCTTTGTGATCGGGGGAAGGTTTAACAGCTGATGACGGAGTTTTTTTCAACATCGCCGGTCAATACGCTCTCGCAAATCTTCAGGGACACAGTCGTGTGCATTCGAGCTCAGGGAATGTGGAAAGTGACAGAGTCACTAATGAACGCTGTGCACACACACACACGTGTTATTGTATCGCACATATGAAAAGTGTGTAAGGCCGCAGTCATGAAGCCAGTGGCTTCTTCTCATTCCTACCTACTCTACATTCTAGTCTATATCAGGAAGCAAAGCGGATTTCCGCGAAAGGCCACAATTCCCACTGCTCTCTTCACATCTAGTCCCTGAAACGATTCAGAAGTGGGAGGTCTTTTAGACACCACTCTGATATGGAAGCCCCCAAACATTATTTTCGCAAAATCGCGGTACGGAATTTCCAGATTGTTTCTCGTCAGCCGAGCTGCTCCAACCCAGTGGGATCTGAGAGTAACATGCGTCCATGTCCTAGATCCCAGAGCACAGATGTCCAGCTCTGCACTGGCGTTTGCCCTTCAGGGTTTTGTTTTCTTAAAGACTTCTTTTATCTCCCGTTCCGACCCTTAACCCTCAACAGTCCAACATAAGTCAGGTCAAGTCAAGTCATAGTGTCATGGACACAAGTCCAGTGGTCATGTCATCCAATATCGTGGCGTTGCTGTCTCCACTGTCTCTGGAGAGAAGATCCATGATAACCAGCAGCCATCTGCAGACAAAAAGAAAATATGGTTTGGGGTTTTTTAGCAAACACCTGTTAAGAACAAACTACTTACCCATAGTACTATTTTTTTGGTTCCATGGCTACTGCCTACAGCTCCAAGGTTCACTAATGGAGAGATTTTGTATGCACAAGAGACTGCATGTGTTCTTTATTGGGCAGCCATATTCTGACTTTGCCAAGTTTGCACATAATGTCTACACATGTCAAGTGTGCATGCACACATTTTTATAAGATTTTGTCATCTGACATCAGTGTGCCATGCATTTTATAAGATTTTATATCTACACCAGACATGCAGTGTGCATGCGTTTTATAAGATCTGTCATCCGACACCATGTGTATATATATAGTTTCCTTGTTTGAATTTTGTCACCTGTTCTTTTCTTTCTTTCATTCCACCACTCAAAATAAAGCACAACACACCAAAAAACAACAACAAAAAATACAACACACAAAAAAACAAAGAAAACCAACCCCCTACCCTGAAAAAAAAACAAAGATAACCACCACTACTTCCCCCAAATTTCAGAGATCCATTAGTTTTCAAACTGGCTATCCGTTCCCTGGTATACTTAAATGTTCAGCCTATCTACCACATAAGCCCAGAATTATTTGTCATGTATGATCTCTATCTAAGATCTTTTGAATTCTTTAACGTCACCACTTTTTGCTGTTGTTCAGTAGGCAAGCGTGAAATATTTTTCAGCGAACTCTTTTACATGTTTAAACAAATATTAATCTGGTAAACGAGACATGAGGCACTGGACTTAGATTGTAGAAAAAGACTCACCGATTCTCACATGTGAAACTGCAGAACTGATGAAGGTGTGGGCTACTGGTCTCTTCTCTGTCTCCTCTTCTGTCACATGCGCCAGAGTGTTAGCTTTGTGCCCTGTTGACCTGGGAAACCTAGAAAAAAAATCATACACAGGTGTCTTAAATTTCCGAGTTTTGTCACAATTAAGAGAAAAGAGGTAACATTCTGGCAAAATGAAATAACAATTAAAAAAGAAGAAGAAGAAGAAGAAGAAGAAGAAGAATGTAAGAAGAAGAAAAGAAGAAAGAGAATAGAGAAGAAAAAATGAAGAAGAAAGACATAAAACAAAACTCAACAACAACAAAATTAACAACAACAACTCTCAAAACCACAACAACAATAATAAAGAACAACGACAACAACAACACCAACAAAAAGATAAAAACTGCTCCTATATCTTTTGCTTTATAAATTATTATGAGCATTTGTTCCTGTGTGTCATAACAACAGATATTCTCTGTGTAAAATTCAGGCTACTCTCTCCCGAGGAAAACACATTGCCACAAGAGCAGTGCCACCCATTTTTTTAATTTCTTGTCTGTATGCATATTTAATTAAATTATTTTATTTATTTTCCTATCAAGAGTGAATTTCTTCTACAGAATTTTGCCACAGACAACTCTTACTGCCTTGAGTTTTTTTATTTTATCTTACATGAGCTGAATGTATGTTGCGCACGGGAACTCAGTTTAAGTTACATCTCATCCAGTCCTGACTCATACTAGTTAGTAATTTAGCAAACAGTCTGCCCACTAAAGGTCTAATACTATAGTCTAAAGGGTGGGGGTAAAAGTTCAATCAATGTCTTAGAGCTGACAGTAGTTATGAAAATATATATTATATATACATGTATGTATCAATGTGTAAAAACTAAAAAGAAATATACGTTCATAAACTAAGAAAAACTAATGCATTTAAGATTTGATTTTATTTAAACTCACAGAACAAGAATATTCTCACTCACCAATTCATTGTATGAGGTTGCGACAGATTCTTGATGAAAGCTGGGGCTCTGTCAGAGATAGATGATCTCCCCTTGGATCTTCTGTCATGCTCATCACTGTCATCGCGACATCAGGGGGGTAGATTTGTGTCGACCGTCTTGATTTGATCAACCTAGAAAATAACAATCACATCCACAGGTAACTATCACTAAGTTCAAAATAATTTGCAGGATTTTATTTTAACACTAAAATAACAATTAAAGATTTAGAATTCAGATTATAATTAAAAATGCTAAATTAAAAGATCAATCTAAAAAAGTGCTTAGATATTGTCAGTTCCACTTCCAGAAAGCAACACAAATGAACAGAAACAAATGCTTTGACAGATTGTGTTAAAAACTTGAAATGCATGTATACCAATTACACATCTAATGATCTATGCAGTACATGATAAAGTTCCACATGTGACAGTATCAGAGTCCTACCTGGGGGTAGAAAGGACTGTCAGTGTCAGTAAGCCAACTTGGTGTACATTTGTATGAACTACACTTTCAAGCAGCCCCCCCCCATTTGCAGTAGTGCCACACCCCCTTCTCTACCCCTTCCCTCCTTCCCTCCTCATTTTTCTGCAATATCCACCATCCTCTCCCTCTCTTCCCCCTTCTCTTGAGCACAAAATCACTAGAACAATAGAACTAGAAGTAGCACTAAGTGCCATCTACTGCCTAGTGACAGTACTACTACTAGTGTCATCTACTGATCTAGCCTATGAAGTATGATAGGTTGTCATGTCAGTGTCAGTGGCACCATCACCACTATCAGCCATAGCCCCTTCAGCTAAAACAACACTTTCTTCATCACTGCTGACATCTTGAGTACTTTACCGATCTCAGTAGAGAAAACTAAAGAAGTTGAGGCAAAATCTCACTGGTTTAATCAAATCCATCTGCACTATCTCCTGATTCGTACATGTCATCCAACCTCAAGAACACTTATTTCAAACCTAAGTTTTCCTCCTTCCGCTTCCATCTCTTACACTTCCCTGCCTTCAACATCCCCTGCCAAAGTGCTTAACGTTTGTAGGTGTGTGCGCGTGGGCGTGCTGCCGTGCGTGCGTGCTCGTGTGTGATATATTGAATTTGTTAAAATTGTAAATTGTTGTTGTACTGCGTGTTGTGTAGGTCGAATGAAAGCGCTTTGATTTGTTTTTTACAAGAGATAGCGCTATACAAATTCCTTATTATTATTATTATTATTATTATTAATTATTATTATTATAATTATTTTTATATTATTATTTATTATATATTTTCATCAGCGACAGAATCAGCTAAAATCTCATTTGCCACTCCGTCAACTGTGCAAAGTCGTTAATGCATTCGACGAATAGAGTTGGCCATTCCGAGCGAGAACTATCCAAGCATTCAAGCAAAATAACCCAAAATATTACCCAAAACAATCGTATTTGCCACGGTTTTGCAGCCGGATGTTGCCAAGCAAAGGGAGAGTGATCCCTACTATTCCTAAAGTTTGGAGTTCTTTCCCTTCAATTGTAATTAGGCCTATGAAGCTAGTTTACATCGAGTCTTCTTGTTCTTCTTCCATTATGTTCATCGGTCAGCAGCTTGATTATTATTAACAGTTTTGGTGAAGTGCCAGTGTGTGTAATCTTGTCATCTGTTCCCACCAGCACACAATGGCCTACTCTTACGAAAAGCGGAACAGGATTTAACGTGTGCGCAAGATGTTCTGTGTGCGTTCGCATATAGGGCCTCTCGGTTTATAGTCTCATCCAAGGACTTAGGGGAGAGTGGAGTCAGCACTGATGTTAACTCCAGGAGAAAAATCCCCTCCAACGGGAATCGAACTCGGATATTAAATTGCATGTGCAGTGTGCTGACCACTGGGCTATCCCGTCCCCGTAGTTGTGGGGTCCAATCCAATCCTATCTTATTGCCTACCACACAGACCATAATTATGTGGCTGTTACCTCGTTTTGTTTTTTTAATTTTAAGAATAATACTGTGTAACTATGTATACAGATTAAAACTTCCTTGTATCAATGCCATGCAAGATGTTGCGCACACTTAAGTCCTGTTCCGCTTTTCGTAAGAGTAGGCTATCGTGTACCGGTGGGAATAGATGACATTTACAAAACTGCATACACACGGGGACTGGATGTAAAAAAGCACATGATTGCTTATTCCATTATCCTCGATATAAAAGAATAAAATAAATAAATGCCCTGGTCAATCATAATGGACAGCCTAGGATGGGCACTGGGGTTGTTGCACGTTTTAGCCCGGAAATTTTCCAGGTAGGTGTAGTCAAGCCGTTAAAAGTATTATTTTAAAACTAATTTAAAAAAATAAATTGCATAAAAACTGCAGAAGTACTGACACATTTTTCTTGTCAAAAGAGAAACTGTCCACTTAACACGGAGGGGGGGGGGGGGTAAAATTGTACAGATGGAGAAAGCTGCAATATTGCCAACACATTTTTCTTGCTTTTTCCTTTTTATACGTTTATATTGAGGATAAGGAATAAGCACTCATTGTGCTTTTTACATCCAGTCCCCGAGTGTATCTAGTTTTTTGTAAATGTTGTCATCTGATCCCACAGGTACACAATGGCTATTCTTCCGAAAAAGCAGAACAGGTTTAAAACGTGCGCAAGATGTTCTGCGTGCGTTCGCGCACTGAACCTGGGTTTATAGTCTCATCCAACGACTTTTGGGCAGAGTCTGCACTGCTGTTAACTCCAAGGCAAAAATCCTGTGGGAAAGAGATTCGAACCCGGGTAGTCAGATTGCGAGCGAAATGTTCTAACCACTGGGCTATCCCGTCGTTTGATACCTGATGACCTTTAAAAATCTATTTTACTTTAAACGACATAAAATACTTACACTTTTGTGCTGAAAGAAAGCTGTTGATACACATCTCATGCAGACTATCAAATACTTTTTCTCTTCTTCTTCTGTACTACACCCCAGTGGTCAAAAGTTGTTAGCATTTCAGCAATGTGGTCGTGTGTGAAATGACCAATTGAAAGCAACTCACTTCTCCATTGCAAGAAAAAGAGAGATAGAAACAATTTTTCACGTGCGACGCAATATTAAGTCTTCACAGCTCAGTTTGAAGGTGTGTCTTCAGCTAGTCCCCAACGTTTTGTTGTTTGCTTTTTTTTTGTAAGGGACGGAATGGACGAGTGGTTAAAAGACCCCCGCTTCTGATCTTACGGGAAGCCAGCCCGCGGGTTCGAATCTCTCAAAAAAGATTCAGTTAGGGAGGATTTCTTTCCCTTGGAGTAACATTGGCACTGACTTCACTCCCTTCAGTTGAGACTAGAACCTGGGATCCCCTATGCAAAACGCATGGGTACCATCTTGTGGATATGTTTAAACCACCGTGAGAGGAGGGGATTGCCAGTTGGTTTGAGCGTTGTGCTCGTGATCTGATGGTCCAGAATGAAGCCACTGTCGAGGTATCCCTTTTAGGGCTTGTTTTTTTTTTACCCTGGAAATAACATTAGTAGGCTACTGACTCCACTCCCCTAAAAACCATCCAGTTGAAACTATAAACTAAGGCCCCGTGTGCAAATGCACGCAGAACACCTTGTTCACACGTTAAAAAACCTGTTCCGCCTCTTGGGAAAGGTAGGCCACTTGTTGCCAGTAGGGACGGTTAACAAAACAAAACAACAAAAACTGCATGCATAAGTGTATCGTGTTAAGACACCAACCCCGAAGTCAAAACGCAGATATCTTTAATGGTCGGTAAAAACGGTTGCATACGCAAAATCAAACTATTAACGTACTTTGGGACTTTAGCCGAGGAACGAAAAAATAGCCCCAACCCCCAACACCCACCCATCCACTACGACCCCAACAAAAGAAACAAACAAACAAACAAAAACAGAAAAGGATTCATCCACCTTTCGTAAAGACTAGGTCAGCTCTGGCCCATGGTGTGGATGACAGACATATACCCAGCATGCATCATGCCACCTGCAGGTGATGGTCTGTGTCAGGTTCAACTTATCCAAACTGCCATGTGCATGCCGGCGGTTCTGTCAGTATAAGCAGCATCCCTACTTTCTGGAAATTCTGCGCTAAAAAATTCCCCTTTTCTATCACTCTTTTTCTGTCTTTTTCCTTACATTTCTATCTTCTCTTTTTCTTCATTATTTTCTTTCTTCCTAATCCATTCTGAAGTCCTTTTTTCAGGCAAGTTTGACGACTTTGGAGGTAGGAGGGAGGCTGTGTCTTAAGATTATAATAATATCATATGACAGTTTAAAAAACGTAAAGGTAAAGGTGTCCCATAACCTGTGTGGTCGTAGTGGAACGAGGCGTCAGAGACCTCAGCTTCTTTAGGGGCCAGCATGTTGAGGGCGGCGCCCATCTCCTCTCCCTCGCTGCTTTACTTTCCCTGACCCTAAAGAGGGCAAGTACCCATTTACAGCTGGGGGAACTGTACTGAAGCCAAGGCGCGCAAATGGTCACCCTTCCAATTGGCAACCATACTCGACGCTGCTTGGGGGAAAGCGAGTGCTCTGTCCGTTTGACCTAGCTTATTGTTTAGTTCTAGCGACCAGGTATTGAGAATTTAAACGCTTGGATGCGCACAAAGTCCAGCCTGCAGTTTCATCAGCCCTTATTATGACATTTTAGGGGGGGGGGGGGTTTAATAGCCTATATAACTTTTAACTGAGAGAGAGAGAGAGAGAGAGAGAGAGAGAGAGAGAGAGAGAGAGAGAGAGAGAGAGAGAGAGAGAGAGAGAGAGAGAGAGAGAGAGAGAGGAGAGTGTGTGTGGAGGGGGTACGCTTTTTGGTAGCCTGGGGATGATAGTTTGTCAAACTAAATGGCTGGTGTCCTCAGTACAGCCTGGTTTTACCAGTCTTAAGGACTGAGAGGATTAAAGTCTCTTGTCATTATTTCAGTTCTTTTTTTTTTTTTAAAGATTGAAGTTAAAGTTAAAGTCTGTCCCGAGCCTAAGGCTCATCAGGCCGGTGCTTATCCCGGTTTCTGTGGCGTTAAGCGACTGAGAGTCATAGACGCCCCCCTGGATAGGACGCCAGTCTATCGCAGGGTTAACCCCCAATACAAGGTTGGTACCCCTTTTACACCTGGGTGGGGTGAGAAAATAGCCGTAAAGTGCCTTTTCCAAGGGCACAACGCCATAGTCGAAAGCTGGGATCGAACCCGCAACCTTTAGATTACGAGTCCAACGCCCTAACCACTAGACTACAGCGGCGGCTTACTCAGATTGAAGGTGTTGAAGGGATTGATCAGAGAGTGTTGCTCTGGAGGGGAATGTTGCTAGGTACTCTGAAGGAAGGAGGCAGGACGGTTAAGGCGTTCACCTTCCATCCAGTAAGCCGTGAGGTTGTCGGTTCGAATCTCAGCCTCGCCCTTTCTTCCCAGTTTGACGAAAAATTCGAACTGAATGTCAAAGTTATAGGGATGAGTCCATAAACCGAGGACCCGTGTGTGAACGTTCGCAAAACATATTGTTTACTAGTTTAAAATCTATTCCGCCTTTCGCAAGAGCAGGCCATTGTGTGCTGGAAGGACCGGATGACAACAAAATTAAAAATTAAAAAAAAGAAGTATGCACACTGGGCCTCAGTTAATAGTCTCATCTGAAGAACTTTTGAAAAGAGAGAGAGAGAGAGAGAGAGAGAGAGAGAGAGAGAGAGAGGAGAGAGAGGAGAGAGAGAGAGAGAGAGAGAGAGAGAGAGAGAGAGAGAGAGAGAGAGATCTGATCTCTGCTAGTGGACAACAGTCTCTGGAGAATGGGGTTCACAACACCAGAACTGGCTCTGAGCTCTGCTAGTGAGAAACAAACCACGGGAAAGAGCTAATAAGCCACAATCCGCCCCGGAGAAGGTGTTTTATTTATATGTATTTATTTATTTTTATTCTTTTATTTCAATCCGCCCCGGAGAAGGTATTTTATTTATATGTATTTATTTATTTCGAGGATAATGGGATATGCACTCCTGTGCTTTTTTTTTATTATCCAGGCCCCGTTTGTATGTAGGTGTGTAAATATTGTTATCTGTTCCTACTTGCACACGATGGCCTACTCCTACGAAAATCGGAACAGGATTTAACGTGTGCGCAAGATGATCTGCGTGCGTTCGAACACGGGACCTCGGTTTACAGTCTCATCCGAAAGACTTTTTGGGAGAGTTTCACTACATCAGAATCAGCTCTGAGCTCTGATATGGGGACATCCCCCCTCCTCATGAGGAACGAGTCTTACCCAACCAAAGCCAGCCCCAAAGCAGATCAGGAGAAAATAGGCATATGACAGCTGTCTTGCAGGCCAGAAATAGCTCTGATCAGATCAGGAAAAGACAACCCTAAAAAAATCGTTCTGACCTCAAACCTCTGCCAGCCTCGGTCAGACCAGCAGACAGTCGGCCCTGGAGGACATGGTGTCAGGTCAGGTCAGTGTCCACACCTCGCCAGGGCAGGAGGAAGGTGGCCTGAGAGTAGTGTACGGTGAGGGCTGAACCAGCTGTGTAGTTATAATGATAAGAAACGTGCATCACAACAAGTAAAGCGCTCTATCAGACAACATCCATGATAATAAAAGCCCATCACAGCCAGGTCCAATCCAATCATGTTGTTTATAGCCCCGCCGACCACACAAGCCTTATCGGGCTGTCACCTCGTAAAATTTTGAATCTAAGAATCAAACTGTTCAACTATATACAGATTGAGACGGAGTTTTGCTGTGCTCTCTTGACTGTAGACTTCTTCCAAAGCCGAGCTAATGCCAAACCAGGCAAAACAAAAAACAGAAAAATTAATAAGAACGAAATCTTTCCACAGCAGAAAGGTGTCAGATCAGCAGAGGCAAACAGAAAGATGGTGAACCCTGGTGGCATTGTGTGGAGCTCCTACCGACGACAAACGGCCGCGTGCGGAAAATCTCACTGAGGTTTACCAGCGGTGAAATTTTGCGCATGTGACCGTTTTTGCCCCGCATGAAGGTAGCCGCAATCTGACTTCGGGAATGTAGTTTAGGGATATTTGCATTTAAATAACTCACCGGATGTTGGGCTGAATCACGGGATCTTTATCCCTCTTGCATTCGGTGTCTCTGAAAACAAACTGTCCTTAGATTTCGCATTCCATCACGAAATCAGGTCAGGCACACATGCTGGCTGGCCTTTTCCTCCTTCTAAGAACATACCAGCAGCTATAATTACTTCCAGACACTCTACAGGGTTTCTCCTTCTGGCCTGATAGAGCTTTGACATGTGGTTGCAATTAGTGATGGTCACAGCGTGATTGAAATCTATTGTGTGTAAATCCCGGAAAATCCCGGGTCGGGATTTAGGGCGGGGGGCATTATTCAATCCCGGCAAATCCCGGATCGGGACTAAGAGGGTTAATGTGCATGCTTGCTCTTCTGCATGTGTATATAGACAAAGGGAGTTAGGGCCCTGGTAGGTTTGTACGTGAAATTGACCTGATATGGGACGACCATTTCTTTATAAAGCTGTTTCGCTTTTAGCTCAATACTAGCTTCAATATGTGTGTGTGTGTGTGCGTGCGTGTGTGCGTGCGTGCGTGCGTGCGTGCATACGTGCGTGCGTGCGTGCGTGCTTGCGTGCGTGCTTGCGTGCGTGTGCGTGCGTGTGTGTGTGCCTTTGTGTGTTTTACAAAATACATGATTGCACCGCTGTTTCCCCCCAAAAGGATGATGCCTGACAACAAATGACGCTTACACATCTTTACATCTGGCTGAGAAGAGAGAGCATCGTCCTTTAACTGTAACGTTGCTCACTGTTTACATCATCATCATCATCATCATCATCATCATCATCCACCATCACCATCACCATCACCATCATCATCATCATCATCATCATATTTGTTAATTTATTTATTTATTTTTTTATACTTTTATATAGAGGATAATGGGATAAGCACTCGTGTGCTTTTTTATCCAGTCCCCGTGTGTTTGCAGTCTACTCTTACGAAAAGCAAACAGGATTTAATGTGTGTGCAAGATGTTCTGCGTGCGTTCGCACACGGGGCCTCGGTTTACAGTCTCATCCGAAAGACTTTTGGGGAGAGTGGAGTCAGCACTGATGTTAACTTAGCGAAATTCGTTTATCGCTGAATCTTGAAAAGCAGACAAATGGAAGCGCTTGCATTTTCAAGGAAGTCACACTCATGCAATCATTCACAATAGAATTAACAAGCTATAAATCTACGCAAACACACACACACACACACTCACACACACACACACACACACACACACACACTCACACACACACACACACACACACATCACACACACACATGCACACACACACACACACACAACACACACACACACACACACACACACACACACACACACACACACACACACACACACCACACACACACACACACACACACACAACACACACACACACACACACACACACACACACACCACACACACACACACACACACACACCACACAACACACACACCACACCGCGCGCGCGCGCGCGCGCGCGTGCTAATGCAAAGCGATGGAGATGGAGGAGATTGAATGAAAGTAAAGGCAGAAAATACTATAATTTATATGACTTTTTTATATTAGATTTGTTGACAGATTGTGGTGGGATGATGTTTTACGTCGCGTAACTTGTTGTTTTCTTGTTTGCTACTTACTCAGGTTGTTGTTGTTGTTGTTTTATCATACTCATCATTTAATTGTTTATTTCTTATAAATTTTAGTTCTGTGTGTGTGCTTTTTGCTATTCTATTATTGTTTTTTGTTTCCTCTTGTTTCTTGTTTCTGTTTGTTACTGTTGTTATTGTTGTCTCTTGGTTTTTGTTATTTGGTTGATCATTGTTGTCATTGATGGATGGCGCTGTTCTTCTGGCGACGTTCTCTTCCCCGGGGAGAGCATCCAGATTTCACACAGAGACATTTGCGGTGACTAAAAGTGGTGTAAAATGTAAAAAAAAAATCTGAGTGCTCGGTTCTGGGAGATAGTATCTGTGAATTTTATTTCCAGTCTCCCAGATTAGGAACTCGCTAAGCTTGGACACAGACTTAAGTCTAAATTAACATATGTACTGTCTGCTCTTTCAAAAGCTCTAAATGATTTTGTTCTGTGAAGACGGAATGTGGATACATAAAGGGTAGGGTGGGTAGACAAAAAGGTCGCATACGCAAAAAGTCATCGGTGAACTTCAGATGCTTAACCAAAGAATGCAAACAAACTATTTTGGTCTGTCATCGGTTGTGTATGACGAATGTTTTTCTGCTTTTTTTCTATGTTGATGTTTGTTGTTGTTGTTGTTATTGTTGTTTTTACTCCTAAAAATATCCCAAATGAACACCAGATTTTCTTCTTTCTCACCAGTTCCCAGGATTCTTTATTCTGTTTTTTTGTTTTTAGATTTTGAGGTAATGGAATAGCCACTCGTGTGCTTTTTTACATCTAGTCCCTGTGTGTCTGTAGTTTTGTGGATTTTGCCACCCTTCCCATCGGTACACAAGGGCACACACTTCCGAAAAGTAGAACGGGTTTTCACGTGTGCGCAAAATGTTCTGCATGCTTCGCACACAGGACCTCGGTTTATTGTCTCATCCAAGGTCTTTCGGGGGGAGTGGAGTGGGTACTGATACTAACCCAGAGGAAAATCCTCTTGAACGAGGTTTGAGCCTGGGTCAGCAGATCACGAGCGCAGTACTCTAACCACCAGCTAATGATGACCTATGGTATGGGTTTTTTGTATGCGACAATTTTTACCCACCATTTTAGGTAGCTGCATTCTCATTCCGCTTGATATTTTTTAAATTGTAACAATTAATATATTCTCTCTTAAGAAAGTATCACAAACTCCTTGACATTTTATAGACATCACATCACTAATGAAGATGTGAAAACCAGAATAAAGAATGCCATCTGTCCATATGAAGAGCTATTATCAGTGAAAAAACGCAGGCTAAAGTGGTAGGGGCACGTCACACAAACATCTGGACTGGCCAAACAGTCCTTCAGGGAACAGTAAGGGGGGTGGGGGGGGGATGAAGAGGCAGACAGAGGAAACGATGGGAAGACATCAGAGAGTTGACTGGCCTTGGGTGGAGCGATCTGCTATCGAGGGCGGACCGTGGGAAGTGGAGGAAGCTGGCTGCAAAATCTTCAGTAGTGCCCCTACGGTCCGCGGGACTACGGGACAGGTGAAGGTAAAGAAAGTATCAATACGCATGCACTGTAATTTGCTATTTGTATAAATATACAATCATCAGGAGTTATGTTCACTATAAACTATAAACTAAACTAAAAAAAACTTCAGCAAGTCCATAATTGCTGCGTACTTACAGACGCATCCACGCAAACATGAGATATGCACACATGTGTATGCATGAATACGAGCAAGCACGCGCACATGAGTTTGTGTGGATGCACGCACGTGCACCCTACCCCCCCCCCCCCCACCCTCCTGTCTCTCTCTCTCCGTCTCTGTCTCTTCTCTGTTCTCTCCTCTCTGTCTCTCTCTGTCCTCTCCTGTCTCTGCTCCTGTCTTCTGTCTTCTGTCTGTCTTCTGTCTGTCTGTCTGTCTGTCTGTCTGTCTGTCTGTCTGTCTGTCTGTCTGTCTGTCTGTCTTCTGTCTGTCTCTTCTCTTCTCTCTCTCTCTCTCTCTTCTCTCTCTCTCTCTCTCTCTCTCTCTCTCTCTCTCTCTCTCTCTCTCTCTCTCTCTCTCTCTCTCTCTCTCTCTCTCTCTCTCTCTTCTTTCTCTCTCTCTCTCTCTCTGGATTGAATAGATTAGATCAGAAAGAAAATGTACATATGATTGCATGTAAAGTGTTTTTAGGAGTACCAACCAAGACACCAAATAAAATGGTATATGGATATCTGGGAAGGTACCCATTGTACGTTAATACTTATGTTGCATGCATTAGATATTGGTTTAGATTATTACAGATGAATACTGAGCGGTTACCGCACAAAACCTACGAAATGCTACTAGAATTAGATAGATTTGGTAAGCAATGCTGGGTTTCAAAAGTTAGGGAAATATTAGGTTTAACTGGATACAATATTGTTTGGTTAAACCAAGGAGTAGGAGACATAAAAAATGTTTTTACGTGGCTTTAAACAGAGACTTGTAGATTGTTTTATCCAAGAATGGACAGGCACTATAGGGGATCGCGATAGATATGATAGCTATAGAAACTTTAAAGTCGTTTTTTTAAAAAGAAAAATATATTGGGGAACTGTATACATACTGTTTTCGTGTTGCAGTTTCACATGTACGGTTCAATGTCTTACCACTAAACAATAATACACATCTTTATAGTAGTGCGATTGGGACTAAAAAAATGTTATGTTTGTAAAAACCAAGTTGAGAATGAAGAACATTTTTACTACGTTGCCCCATCTATGAAGATTTAAGAAACAAATTTCTCAAAGATTCAACAAGACTGCCTTTACACCTGTTACTGAAAGCTGCAAATCCCAAGGGCAGATATGATTTATCGCGTTTTGTCTTGCATGCAAACAAAAGAAGTAAGATAAATTTGTAAGAATGGATTCTCGTGTTGATGAATAACATATATATATGAAAACGCTGTTGACTATGAATATCATGATGTAGCCTTTTTCACTGTTGAATATACGTGGAATGGCTGATGTAATAATCTTGTTTTTATAAACATTGGGACACTTTAATTTTCAGCATATGATGGTAGTCGTATGTTTACAACCCTTGTTATGCGTCATTCCCTATGCCCATTTTGCTTTTGCATTGTGTCCTAAGGCCAGTTTAAAGTAAAAGGCTGAAGTCTGAACTCTCTCTGCCTGTCTCTCTGTCTCTATGTCTGTCTCTGTCTGTCTCTGTCTCTCTCTGTCTCTCTCTGTCTCTGTCTCTCTGTCTCTGTCAATCTGTCTGTCTGTCTGTGTCTGTCTGTCTGTCTGTCTGTCTGTCTCTGTCTGTCTGTCTGTCTGTCTGTCTGTCTGTCTGTCTGTCTGTCTGTCTGTCTGTCTGTCTGTCTGTCTGTCTGTCTGTCTGTCTCTCTCTCTCTCTCTCTCTCTCTCTCTCTCTCTCTCTCTCTCTCTCTCTCTCTCTCTCTCTCTCTCTCTCTCTCTCTCTCTCTCTCTCTCTCTCTCTCTCTCTCTCTCCTCTCTCTCTCTCTCTCTCTCTCTCTCTCTCTCCAGAAAAGACCATAGTCATCGAAATCTAGATCTTGATTGGAATCAGTCACAAAACAGCGCATGAAAGCCGTCTTGCAGGCCAGAAACAGCCCTGCTCAGATCAGGAAAAAAACAATCCTTAAAATCGTTCTGACCTCTGACCTCTGCCAGCCTCGGTCAGACCAGCAGACAGTCGACCCTGGAGGACAGGGTGCCAGGTCAGGTAAGTGCCCACACCTCGCCAGGGCAGGACGAAGCTGGTCTGGAGGACATTGAGTGCGGTGAGGAGAGAAACCTGCTGTATATTCATAATGATAAGAAAAGTGCCTCACTGTAAGGTACGCTACCAGACTACATCCATGATAAGGAAAGTCCATCACAGCCAGGTCCAATCCAATTATGTTGTTTATAGCCCCCGCCGACCACACAAGCCCTATCGGGGTTGTCACCTCGCAAAATTTTCAATCTAAGAATCAAACTGTTCAACTATATACAGATTGAAACGGAGTTTTGCTGTCCTTCCTTGTATCGACGCCCTGGTCAATCATAAGGGTCAGCCTAGGGCGGGTACCACGTTGTGGGATAAGTCACATCAACCACACATAAGCAAGATACTTCACCAGACTACAGACATGATTAAAAAATACCATCACAGCAAGGTACTCTACCACACTACAGCTTTTCTCAGTCTAAGCCCTGAAGAAGCCAGCTATACAATTAATGATTTCACCCAATTTTGTTTTAATCTTTGAATGCATCTCTACACACTGCAAAGGAGGAGTCAACACAACTGTAGGCTTCTTCCAAAGCGAAGCCAATGCCAAACCCGGCTTTGAAAAAAAACTAAATAAGAACGAAACCGATCCACCGCAGAAAGGTGTCAGATCTAGGAATGTGATTATTCCAGTCAGAGCCATCTCCATGTCAGGATATTCCCATACAAGCCCCCTGGCAGAGCAAAAGGAATCCCAGTCTCTGGAGAGATCCTCTGGAGAAGAACCAGCACTAGGCCATGCCAGAAAAGAGGCAGCTCCAAAAGATGGATTTCGAGACCAGCCCAAAATCTGAGCCCAGTCCACAGGAACCACAACCGAGGCCAGGGAAGATCTGACCTCTGGAAATAGGTCCTATGGACAGGGTTTTTTTGTCAAATGATACAAACATTTATAATATGCCAAATATATACTACATTCCAAAATGATCAAAACTTCCCATATGAATTAATTGTATGCTACAGTCTAAGTGATTCAAACATTCTAAATAAATCAAATGCATATATTGCATTCTAATTGATTCAAACTTTCTAAAGAAGCTAAATGTATACTATATTCTACATCAATTTAATTTTTCTATCTTTCACGTACTTAAAAAAAAAATTCTTACAGATTTGTTTACAAGATACAGATCAAATTTACATAATATATTATAAACAAATACGCGTAACATTTTGCAATATATTCAGAGTATGAATACAAAAGTTAAGTAAAGATAAATACAGCCGAAATATGAACAAAGCTAGTATGAATACAAACATTCAATAAAGATAAATACAGCCCAAATGTGAACAAAGTCATGATGTGGGGGATGCTTTCTCATGGCATGGGTAATTCAGAGAAGGGCTTTGATGAACCAGCACCATCTCCATAGACCTGCCTCCTCAGACCTGGTCATGAGCTAGGAAAAGTCTTTGCCTTACTTTATTTATTCCTTCATTTATTTATTTATCTATTTATTTATTTATCTATGTATTTATTTATCTATTCATTTGTTAGCTATGTATTTCATTATCATGTATTTCTTTATTTGTTCATTCATTTATTTATGTATTCATCATTCATTTACTGATTTATTTATTTGTTAATTATTTTATATCGAGAATGATAGAATAGGAACACATATGCTTTTTTCTTACATCCAGTCCCCTTACCAAAGCATAAGAACGAGAAAAAAACTTTATTACAGCAAGTGACCCCGTTTGTTGCTTTTTCGACAATGACTGCACTATGTTGAATATGTATTCAGTCACTGACGTAATTGATAGTGCAGATGTACTCACAGAGAACAAAGACAAAGTCCTGACCCCAGATTTCTGAATTATTTCAGGCTTAGGCCTGTGGGACTGCAATCAAGTATATATTGAACACTGACCCAATCAAGCATATATTGAACACTGACCCAATCAGGTATGTACTGAATACTGACCCAATCAAGCATATATTGAACACTGACCCAATCAGGTATGTACTGAATACTGACCCAATCAAGTATATATTGAACACTGACCCAATCAGGTATGTACTGAATACTGACCCAATCAAGTATATATTGAACACTGACCCAATCAAGTATGTACTGAATACTGACCCAATCAAGTATATATTGAACACTGACCCAATCTTCCCCATATGAACACTGACCGAATCAAGCCCATATAAACACTGACTCAATCATCTCAATATAAACACTGACCTCATCAGGCATACATTGAACACTGACCTAACCATCCCCATACAACCACTCAGTCACTCCCATATGACTTGATTTATGCCTATGAATTCCCTGGGGAACAAAGGGCCGCAATCGCACCTCCAACGGACCCGGTTCTGGGAGATCCTCTTCAGCTCGGCCCACGTCATTCCGGCTGCCTTCGTCTCTGCTTCAATGCTTCTGCGCCAGGTCTGTTTTGGTCGACCTACTTTCCGCTTCCCTTGTGCCAGGGACAGCCCCTTTGTTGCCGTGGGTGTTTTTTACGTGCGATAAATAATGTGTAAACACACGGGACCTCGGTTTATTGTCTCATCGGAAAGACTAGCGCCCAGACCACCACTCATGGTCTAATGGACAGGGGGGAAGTTTTAGATCCAAACAGGATTCAAACCACCGCACACTCGGACCCGGACTTTTCGCTCTCTAGGCAAGGCGTGTTACCTCCTAGACCACCGATCCACCTTATGGGACAACTTTCCCCTGTTTTTTACCAAACACCAGAATTACCAGCAACCAGCCATTCAAGAACTAGTATGTACAAAGAACGGCAACATGAGAAGAGTACAGAACAATGCCAAATGTGTGCAGGTGAGGGGAACATGGCTTTGATTTAAAACAGTTAGTGACATATTTCTTCAATGATTCTTACAGAGGAGATGAAAATGATCAGTACACATTGATTTCCAGTACAGACAGTGGTGAGACTGCTGTTTTTTTAAATTTTATTTATTTATTTATTCTTTTATATCGAGGATAACAGAATAAGCAATCATGTGCTTTTTTTCATCCGGTCCCCGTGTGTATGCAGTTTTGTAAATATTGTCATCTGTTCCCACCAGCACACGATGGCCTACTCTTACGAAAAGCGGAACAGGATTTAACGTGTGCGCAAGATGTTCTGCGTGCGTTCGCACACGGGGCCTCGGTTTAAAGTCTCATCCGAAGGACTTTTGAGGAGAGTGGAGTCAGCACTGAGGTTAACTCCAGGAAGAAAATTTCCTCGACCGGATTCGAACCCGGGTCTTCAAATTGCCAGCGCAATGTTCTGACCACTAGGCTATCCGCCCCCCCATGTCGTATGTTTGTTTGTCCGTCGAGTTAGACGATGACCTCCAAAACAACAGAGGAGGCAGCTGCTGTTTCGGAAACTGGGCGGAAATGTAGATATAGTGGAGATGCCTTGCCCACAGTACATCCCCACTCTCTCGGACAAGAGGGTATAAGGACAGTCAGCGTTGGAGATGCTCTCCAAAGGCCACCTTGCCCCCTGGGCTGCAGCATATAAGGACTGTGCAAGTCAAACCTCCAAGTCAGACAGTCATCGTCGAACACTAAAGACAAGGCTGTAAAGTGGAATTCCATGAGTGGGAAAGCCACTGGTCATACAGCCTCTCACTTTGTTGTTGCCCCCAGCGTCAGTGGTTTAATAAAAAAAAAACTGTGATAAAGCCCAGGCGCTGAAGGCATACCGTATACTGGTTTTGAATTGACCGTGAAAATGAATTGAAAGTCAGCGAGGAATCCAAGAATATGCCAAAAACAGATGAGCCTACATTTGAAAACTTTCCTTTCTGGCTGTACAGTCAATAATTATAAAGAGATTGGTTTTGAGAACCTTGATAAACTACATATTTCGAAAGAGAAATAGCCAAAGACATAGGTGATATTAGGCAAGCAACAAATTCCTTTTTTTGGGGGGGGAGGGGAGGGGGGTAAAGTCGTCGTCTGTAACATTCCTGTCCTCTTCCAACGCTGTTCATTTCTATCTCTCTGCGCAGCCATACCGAGATTCGTCCTGTTGCATCCTCACAGTCAGAAACCCTCAGGAAAAATAGCAATAGGTCCACCAGCCAGACAGAGTCTGCACTGTTGCTGGGTAACTGTTGGAGGTATTCAGTAGTGTCTGTCTTGAGCTAACATGCGCATAATACCACCTACTATGGCCGCGTTTGTCGACAATAATAGCTTCGTCAGGGAGCCAGACTGAACAAGGCACCTCTCTCTCTCCTCTCTCTCTCTCCTCTCTCTCTCTCTCTCTCTCTCTCTCTCTCTCTCTCTCTCTTCCTCTCCTCTCTCTCTCTCTCTCTTCTCTCCTCTCTCTCTCTCTCTCTCTCTCTCTCTCTCTCTCTCTCTCTCTCTCTCTCTCTCTCTCTCTCTCTCTCTCTCTCTCTCTCCTCTCTCTCTCTCTCCTCACACACACTTACAGACACACACACACACACACGTGATAAACATATACACATAATAATTTTAATTATGTATGTATGTATGTATGTATGTATGTATGTATGTATGTATGTATTTATGTATGTATGTATGTATGTATGTATGTATGTATGTATGTATGTATGTATGTATGTATGTATGTATGTATGTATGTATGTATGTATGTATGTATGTATGCATGTATGTATGTATGTATGTATGTACGATTGTATGTATGTATGCATGTATGAATGTATGCATGTATGTATGTATGTATGAATGTATGTATGTATGTATGTATGTATGTATGTATGTATGTCTGTCTGTCTGTCTCTGTCTGTCTGTCTGTCTGTCTGTCTGTCTGTCTGTCTGTCTGTCTGTCTGTCTGTCTGTCTGTCTCTCTCTCTCTCTCTCTTCTCTCTCTCTCTCTCTCTCTCTCTCTCTCTCTCTCTCTCTCTCTCTCTCTCTCTCTCTCTCTCTCTCTCTCTCTCTCTCTTCTCTCTCTCTCTCAAGCTAGAATCAGCAGAGCAAGAGGCAAAGGCATCCAACTTAAGATTTATGGGTATAGCTGAATGTGACAGAGAGGATGATTATCTGACAAGTCAAATTGTTATTGACATCCTAAATGACCACTCCCCAGTACCAAGCGGGCGGCAAGAAGATATCTCCAGAGCGTTCCGCATGGGGAGACCACACCCCACACAATGCCCGTCCCATTCTGGTGCAGTTTTGCCGTTTTGTGGACAAACTATCAGTTCTATCCGACAAGGACTTGAGAGACAATTTGAGGGAAAGCGGCATCAGAGTGGCTGCTGACCTCACAACACGCCAAAGGAGCATGCTAGAGTTTCATCGCGGGCAAGGCAAGATTGCCTACATCTACAGTGGAAAGCTGTACGTCAAAGATAGGCAATCAAGTTTCCCCAGGAACAGCAGCAATGCAGACCATCCGTATTCTTACCCCTGGCAGAGAGAGGGTGGCAGAAATGGTCAGTGCCCCAGTGGTCCCCAAGCAGGAGGGAGATCCATGTCACGCTACAGAGAGCAGCCACAAAGACACCACTCTGCAGCCAGACAGGGCAACTTTGGAGCAGCAGACAGGCACTACAGGAGGATGGAGCAGCCTCAGCAGTTCAGGTCTCCAAGATATCGTGATTCTTCTGAAGAACAGGAGATGAGAAATTGCCTTACCACCAATCAAAGACAGGAGGGCAGAGACAGGATGACCCTCAGCCACCAGGACTACTCTGAAGAGGAATGTGTGCCAGGGGTCACAGGCACACGTTCCTACAGTGAAGTAACAAAATCTAGTCAAGCCAGAGGTCATAGGGCTACCAGTCACAAGAGAACTGTGATGATTAAAAACAGAGACAAAAATACAACCAGAGATGACAGTAGCTCCAAGGCAGGGAGGGTTCAGGGTAAAGGATCAGGGCGACACCAGCAGATGAACAGGCAAGCAGTGGCACCTCCTGAGGAGGAGAAAGAGTTTGACACTGCTGGCCTTAAGGAGGGAAAACAAAATGACTCACTTAATGACATATTACAGGAAGTGATTTCAAATGATGACAACACAGCCGACAGTGACCTCACTAATAAGGAAGATGACAACAGTACTGAAAATCAGGATGAAGACAAAGCAGATGCAAGTGATGACTTAGCAGAATACAGTGAGAGTATGTCTCAATGTAACATGACAGATATCAATACCAAAACGAGTGATGGAATGACATGGACTGTAAAACAAAGACAAGACATTGACAAAATAGAGCCACAAGGTACAAAAGAAACAGATGTAGAGGAAAACACAAGTCACTATGACCCAACAGAGGAGACTCTTCCAAAACTGACAATGACTCAGGGAGCAAGTAGTGACAAGATGACAGACCAAGACTTGGGACATAAGACTAACAGTAGTGATGCATGCAGTAGGTCTGAAAAAGAGGGGGTCAGCCAGAAGGGTCTTCACCTTCTGCCCATGATTTACGTCCAAGGCGGACAGCATCTAGATCACATGCTGCAGATCAGAGTCAGAGAAAAACTGCTGCTAGATCAACAAGTCAAAGCAGCATTGTTGAGTCATTTAGAAAAGCAGACTCTGCAAAGCAAGCAGGGGGTAGGCAGCGACCCCAACCTCACAAACACCAGACGAAAAAGAATGGTGCCCAACACACCAACAAATAGGGACACGGCCAGGCCACAATACTTTGTAGTCAGTCCCCTGAACCAACATCAACATCCAGGATAGTAACAAATCCTGATGTACATAGTGTAAATATGCAATGTGTTAAATTTCTTAATTATAATGTTAATGGACTTCTACAAAAGTTAGAAAACTCTGAGTTTATTAATTTTTTGATGTCTTATGACTTCCTATGCTTAACTGAAACTTTTATTGCTTTTGATTTTGAGTCAGCTTTATTTGATGACTTTGTAATATTTACTTCCAAAGCTAAGAAGCTATCCCATCATGGAAGATACTCTGGTGGAGTAATTGTAATGATAAGAAAATCTTTTGTCGATTTTATTACACGCATCCAGGTAGAACAAGAAAATACAGTAGTTTTACAGATAGACAAACACCTCTTTTCCACAGATAAGAACATAATGATGATTTGTTCATACATCCCACCTTGTGACTCTGCATTCTGGAAGTCACAACATGGCGTATATGGAATTGAATTACTTGATCAGTGTTTAGCAGATATATATGAACAATATGGTGATTTTTTCATTCTGTTAAGTGGAGATTTTAATGCAAGAACTGCAATGGAAAACTATAGTTTTAATGGAGATGGTAGTGATTTTGAACAAATGTTGACTTCCGACTATAATCATTATCCAAGGAAATCTCAAGATGATACTATAAATAACTTTGGGGAACAACTAATTGAACTGTACAACATGCATGACTGTGTAATATTAAATGGCCTTAGTGAGCCAGGCTTTGATGATAATTGTACCTTTATTGGATTATCTGGTGAAAGTGTGGTGGATTACTTTGTTGTATCTGTGGAACTTTATTCATCTGTTCATATTTCAGCTTTAGAAGTAGAGAGCATTGTAGAGTCAGACCATTTACCAGTAAGTATGAAAGTAGAATCAAGAGACATGCAGGAAGGGGATTGTATTAAAGACAAACAAAATGAAAATAAAGTCTATGAAAAGTTCAGATGGAATGAAACATATAGAGATGAGTTTGTTAAATCATGGGAAAGCAAAGATATCCAAAATAGAATGATGATAGCCATAATGGATTTAGAAAGAAATGTAGATAATGCCCTTGAAATATTCGTACATTGTCTTAAAGATGCTAGTAGGTGTATGGTTAAGAAAACTGGTTTTAACAAAAAGACAAGATCAGCATGGTTTGATGATGAGTGTAAAAACACGAAAAAAGAAACTAGAAGAAAACTTAATCACTTTCGAGTTACCAGAAAGGAAGAAGAAAGAATCATATACGTTGAAGCTAGAAAAAGGTATAAACAGTTACTAAAAGCCAAGAAACTCTCATACAACAGGCAACAAACTGAAAGATTAGCAAATGAGGTTAACAGTCCCACTTTTTGGAAGGAATTACGAAGATTGGGTCTTGGAAACAAGAAAAGAATTACAAATAACATTACTACAAATGAATGGTTTAATCACTTTAAAAAAGTCTTCCAAGGCAATGATGATGAATGTTTTAATGAATGTGATATTGTAAATGATCTTTCCGAGGATACAGACCATGTGTTAAATAAAAAGATAACAGAAGTAGAAGTGACAAATGCCATTGGGAGACTGAAAAACAATAAAGCATGTGGTATCGATGAAATTTCTGCAGAAATGCTAAAAACCGGTGGTGCAAAAGTAAATGTATTTCTGCTAAAGTTGTTTAATGTAATTTTTGACCAAGGAATATACCCACAAGAATGGTCCAAAGCTATAATTGTTCCTCTATATAAAAAAGGAGATCCTGAGGTTGTTGATAATTATAGACGAGTGTCTCTTTTAAGTATAATATCTAAATGTTACACTACAATACTGAATGCTCGATTATATGATTGGTTAGAAAGCAATAACTTAATCTCAGAATGTCAGGCAGGTTTTCGACAAACGTATTCTACAATTGATCAAATTTTTACTTTATATGCCACTATTCAAAACTATTTAACTAAAAAAGGAAGAAAACTGTATGTTGCCTTCGTAGATTTCAAAAAGGCCTTTGACACAGTTGAACATGACAAGTTATTACGATACATCAAAGACCAAGGAGTAAAAGGAAAGTTTTTTGCATCACTTAGAGCTATGTACAAATCGTTATCAGCATGTATACGAGCAAATTCTGAATTGACTAATATGTTTCAAACCGCAATGGGAGTAAGACAGGGATGTGTTCTGAGTCCCACATTGTTCTCTGTGTTTATTAATCAGTTGGCAAACATTATGAATGAAAAGGGTAAACGTGGTGCTCAAATGTATCCAGATATTTTCGAGTTATTCATCTTGTTATTTGCTGATGACGTGGCATTATTGTCAACTACACCCACTGGCTTACAGAATCAATTAAAGGTCTTAGAAACTTGTTGTGTTAATATGAAATTAAGTGTAAATGTAGACAAAACTAAGATTATGGTATTTAGGAAAGGGGGTTTCTTAGCAAAGCATGAAAAATGGTTTTTTGAAAATAAAAGATTAGATGTAGTTAACAATTATTGTTATTTGGGATTTAATTTCACATCTATGATTAGCGCAAAGAGAGGTACATCACATCTGGTCACTAAAGGCAAAAAAGCAGTTATACACCTTAACAAAGTTTTTCAGAAGTGCAAGGAAATGACAATGAAGACATTCTTCAAGGTATTTGATACCAAAATCCAATCAATACTGTTATATTCAGCTGAAATTTGGGGGTTACATAGACTAGAACATTTAGAAAAAGTACATTTGATAGCCTGTAAAAGGTTCCTAGGTGTGCCTGCCAAGACACCAAATAAAATGGTGTACGGAGATCTTGG
The DNA here is from genome assembly GCA_030674155.1 of Stramonita haemastoma. NCBI lineage: Eukaryota > Metazoa > Mollusca > Gastropoda > Neogastropoda > Muricidae > Stramonita > Stramonita haemastoma. The sequence continues at coordinate 56,413,599 of CM060332.1, read as the reverse complement.
CAGGTACCCACTGTATGTAAATACATATGTTGCATGTGTAAGATTCTGGTTTAAATTAATACACATGGATTCTGAAAGATTGCCGCATAAAGCTTATCATAATTATGTTGTTAGAAATGGATAAAAAAGGCAAACAGTGTTGGGTCTCTAAAATC
>CM060332.1:56400944-56408444 GCA_030674155.1 Stramonita haemastoma | reverse complement strand
GCTGTTATTATTTACAGTCACAACAGTACATGACAACACCAACCTGACCACTGAGCTATCCTGTCCCTTACAATATGATACAGAACACTGTTCACAGTCACAACAGTACATGACAGCACCAACCTGACCACTGAGCTATCCTGTCCCTTACAATATGATACAGAACACTGTTCACAGTCACAACAGTACATGACAGCACCAACTACCACTGACTATCCTGTCCTTACAATATGATACAGAACACTGTTATTATTACAGTCACAACAGTACATGACAACACCAACCTGACCACTGAGCTATCCTGTTCCCTACACTCTGATACAGAGCACTGTTATTATTTACAGTCACAACAGTACATGACAACACCAACCTGACCACAAGCAGTGAACAGAGAAACAGCAGGAAAAGCAGAAACACACTAACTCCTGTCACTGTCACTACTCTCAGTGCCAGCTCTGTCACCACTGTCAGCAACTCCACTGTCACAAGCCTTGGCAGCAGAACCAGGAGACACAAGACCACTGCCACCAACAAGGAACAGTCCAGCACTGTTGGTAACTATGGTAACACCCTGACCCCTGACCTTGACCTCATCTGTCCTGGTATGGAACGTTTACTGCCACAGCCCAAAATGGAAGTGACATATTATGGTAATGTGACGGACTGTGAAAACACAACACTGATGTTTCCCTCACAGCCAGGAGTGGTCTATGGCAGATGTGTAGATTCCCAAACATTTTGTCACGTGCACAGAGAAATGGCCTCCTCTGCACACACTATCAAAGCTGAAGTGAACGTCAGCGATACTCCTTATCCTCCAGTATGTCAGGATCACTACTGGGCTGTGCACTTCTATGACAGTCCTCCTGAAGTCCCCATGCCGAGTCCCTCCTCTGCGGATTACATTGTTACCTGTGTGACCAGCATGAAAAGATGTATCAGGTTTTTTACTGGAGTACACATCATGCATACCTTTCATTTTACAACAAGCCCAGAATTGACATAGCTTTGTACAGGGAAAATCAAAGATATATATCTTTCACATACTATTCTGTGTCTTCAGGGTACACTGCTTTGCATGTACAAGGAGGTGTACATTTAAAAGAAAGGCATGACAGGTTTAATATTTCAGTGTCTGAGGGCAAGGGGATATTTGTTGCAATTACAGACAGTCGCTGGGGTACTATATGTCAGTCTTACATCAAGATTTTTGATGGGCAGAGTAATAAAAGAAACCCAGCCATAATGATAAATGTGTGCCATCTGTACAGACGCTTTTTTAAAACGTTTTTTAATTCTTCATCTTTGCACATTGAATTCAGCGTTTCCCAAGGCTTGATGTGTGACAATAAGACAAGCTATATGTTCTTCACCTGGCTTCCATATTCTTCCTCAGTCACACACACCAAAACAATTTTTAACTGTACTTTGATTGGTGACTATCAGATAAGTTTACTTTGCAAAGAGAGTCCACATTTTGTAGACGGTCCAAACGAAACCAAATATTGTCCCCCTTATTCTGCTGGATGTAGAATGTGGATCGCATCAGCCAGCAAATGTTTGTTGCTGATAAACAACCAGCTCAGTGTGGACTACAATGAAGGAGAAGAGCTGTGCAAACTCCATGGGGGACGCCTTGCAGCGCTGAAAACTGACGCTGATTGGCTCGCAGCCGGAGAAAAAATATTAAAAACCTGTGATCCTCATACTGAAGTCAGAGTCGGTCTTCACACTGGACTAAACACGCGGACTTTTATGTACAGGCTGTTTTACATGTGGTCTGATAAGAGAGTAGTCTACGGCTCATTTCCTCTTCAGGTGGGTTACACAATTTACTCCAAGGGCCACGCCAGGAGAGGAAATCTATCACCATACTTTCAAAGGCTGAAGATGCGTGAAATCAGTATAAGGACTTACCCTTTTCTGTGTGAGTATGCGTCAAAACCTATCCCTGGTCATGACCCTGTTTCCTTACCCTTTACCCAAGATAAATCATCAAGTCAAAAACTGCCAGGAGTTTTTCATTCTTGTCCAGGTGGTCATTTCACACTGCAGGTGTTGGCCTTTGATGTGAACAGCAACTGTGGACAAACTAAATACACACCAGACTCTGTGCTGTGTCAGTCTTGTCCCCACCATGCCAGGCCTACAGTCAGGATGTTCGCATGTGACGATGATTTTACCACACTGCCCCACACTCTGGTTTGCAATTTCAGCCAGGACTGTCCAGACAACAGTGATGAGTCATTCTGTACACACCCTCCATGTGAGGGTTTTCAGTGTGACAATGGTCAGTGTGTGTCAGCTGATAAACGTTGTAACGGATTTTCTGACTGTCTCGATGACGCTGATGAGGTAATGACTTCTGGTTTGTCCAAAGGGAAAGCTCTCTGCTCTGTCAGAGAAAACCGCTTCATTTTTCTACAGGCAGAGCTACTGTATACCATTAACCTGGATGGCAAAGGATTCTTTACTTACCAAAGAATGAAAGTGAATGAGTCATGTCCTGACAGTCATTACCTGTGCCCAACAGATCAGCTCACCTGCCTACCTGTCTACACTCGCTGTAATGGATATTATGACTGCATCAACAGGGAGGATGAACAAGGCTGTGAGAGTGCACAATGTCCAGGATTTTTCCGGTGTCGTGCTTCTCCAGTGTGTCTGCACATAGATCATGTGTGTGATGGCTGGGGGCAGTGTCCACAACGTGATGATGAATGGCTGTGTGACATGACCTGTCCTGTGGGCTGTCTGTGTCAGGGACTGTCTTTTGTCTGTCCTCAGCCTTTCTCTCCTCACCTCTTCCCCAGCTTCGCTACCTGGATGCTCAGGGTTCAGGGATGACGCTGTCTGATCTGAGGAACAACACTTACCTGGTTCGACTGACTCTCTCACACTGCTCTCTTGTTTCTTTACCTGTCTTGTTTTTTCCCAACCTGAAGTTTATGGATTTGAGAGACAACAACCTTACAAATATCACTGTTAACATTTTTCTTGCATTAAAAAATCTCCATATTCTCTTACTAGCTAGAAATCCTCTGACTTCATTGGTAATACATCCCTTTAACTTGACCCAAAACTCATTGAAGAAAATGGATTTATCTGAAACACTCCTTCCCATGTTTGACAGTAACTGTCTACAGATGTTTACACATCTTGAGTCTCTCAACATTTCGTTTTCACAAATTCAAGTTATAGGAGCACATGCTTTTCAACACCTGCAGCAACTGAAAGAGTTAGATCTTCGTGAAAACAGAGTGACCAGTTTCTCTCTGGATGTTTTCTCTCAGGACTGGAACACCTGTCCATCATACATTCATCCAACTTCAGAGTGTGTTGTGAGCAGCTTGTGGCTACAATCTCCAGAAAACCATTCTGCAATGCACCACAACCTGCACTTTCTTCTTGCCGCAATCTTTTGTCACCAAAAGTCTATGCATATTTGATCTGGCTTTTTGGTCTTTTGGCAGTCTTTGGAACTGCATTCGTTTTTGTCAGTCAGAAAATCAGGAAGCCACCCTTTCCAGGGCGTATTTTTCTCTGTGTTCTAAATTTGCAGTGCACCTACACATGCATGGGAATCAGCAGCACCATCATTGCTGTAGCTGATGAGCAGCTGAGAGGTGACTATCTTCTGTATGAACAGGCCTGGACTAACAGCCTGGCTTGCAAGGTAGCTGGCTTCCTTTCTTTTTTCTCTGGTGAGATGTCTCTTCTCATCATCTGGCTCATGGCATTAGATCATGGCATTGTTTTTTGTTCACCCTTCAGCAGTATACAAATTTCTACAAGGTCAATGTCTATATCTTGTGGAGTGGCTTGGTTACTGGGAGTGCTTTTATCATTGGTACCTCTACTTCCTGTGCTCTCACAAAGCAGAGGCTACAGCCTGAATGGTTTGTGCCATCTGGTTTTCTTTGATGAGCAGTACTCTAAAGGCAACACTGCCCTGAAATATTTCCTTCTGACATTCAACACAGTGCTGTGTATGATGGTGAGTGTTGGCCAACTGTTCATTTACAGGTCAAAGCCAAAATACAGAATCATGGCAGACACAAAGACAAAGGAAGCGCTGTCTTCACAGCCACTGGTAACAAACATCAGTGTCACAACAGCTGTGTGTTGGTTCTCCATCACCACCACCAGTCTGATGGTCCTGCATGGTGCCAGTGTTTCAGACACACTCATAGTCATCCTGGCTGTTGTCATGACACCTCTCAGCTCTGCACTGTACCCTCTGTTTTACTGCTGGAGTCGTGTGAAGGACAAACAACAACAGCAGAAGGAACAGCGTGTTCTGCAGGCCATGAAAGCTCGGAGTTCATAAACTTGGAATCATTCAATACGTCTTACTCAAGACACTTCCTCTCTCTCTCTCTACTCTCTCTCTCTTCTCTCTCTTCTCTCTCTCTCTCTCTCTCTCTCTCTCTCTCCTCTCTCTCTCCCTCTCCTCTCTCTCTCTCTCTCTCTCTCTCTCTCTCTCGAGGCGTGTTGTGTGGTACCACAAATCTCTTTTCAACAGCACAACAGACAGATAGAAATAATTGTCTTTGTGTGTGCCATTCAACACCAAACACCCTCCCTTTCTGCTAGATCTTGAGAGGTTGTCATGTTTTATCAAGCAAAACAACCCAAACTAGTCCAGTGTGCAACATTCATTCAAAACACAGTACAGAAAAACCTCAAAATCTTGCAACAGCTGTACATGAGAAACAAAAACAATCGATGCAATATTAGAAAAATAAAAAAGAAGTATATTGAGGTGATGTGAATAACAGTACTATTGTGTTATAAGCTATGAACAAGAGCGAGAAAAAGAAAAATGCAAAGAAGAATAAGAATACATAAAAAGAAGAATGCACCAAAAGAAGAAGACTTCGGAGAAGAAGAACGCACAAAGAACAGAAGAAAAAAGATGAATCCATAAAATAAGAAGGCAGACAAAAAGAAGAATGCAAACAGGAAGAAGAAGAATGCACAGAAGAAAAAGAAGAATGCACAGAAGAAGAAAATGCAAAGAATTAAAACAAACCAAATATACATTTGTATCAAGTAACACATCCTTCTAAATACTGAGGCTGTTGCATCAAAGTATACCCAGCTGTAACAAACAAATTGTAGTTACGCCAGATGCTTATCATCTTTTCCAATTCAACCTTTCTGGCCATCTCCATACCACAACTATATGTTTGTTTCTCAGCTACATTCAGCAAGTTTGGAAGATGGATTTGGACTGAAGACTGCACTCCACATCCTGACTTCATGTATCACACTTGCCTGGAATCAGAACACACGAAATACACATGGTTGAATTTGAAACGATACGTGGACCTCCAAATGTTAACTTTTAAAGGAGAACATATCCTAGCAAAGGAGATATGCCAATCCATGGGGGGTCATCTGGCAGCCCCGAAACGTGACCAGGAATGGGATGAGGCCATGCACATGTTCCGCACTTCAGATATTGGTTTTTATCAAACACCGATTGGTGTAGAGTGGAATGACAAGTCTACACCAAACCTATACAGAAACAGCCCTTTAGCTGGTGATGGCACGGTTCTGTATCAGTCTGTCAGAATTCCATATAGAATGCGTTTATCTGTTAAAACTAGAACACATTTTGCAAAAGAGATGATCACTTCTTATATGAGCTTTGGGACTGGAAGATATGTACTGTGCGAAAATAAAAAATTGAAGTTTGAAATCAGAAACAAAACCCAGCTCCTGTTCACCTTAGGAAGATATACTCTACACACTTTCCACAAGAAAAATTTACCCACTGTCAGAGTGGTCACCTGACACACACATTTCTGTCCTGTGGTCCACATAACGTGTGTGAAGAAGGGCACATAACTCCTTGCTTTTTCAATGAACCAGAATCCTCAGCAGCTTTCAGAAACTGATGAAGGAGACAGCAGCGCCAGTTGAATTCTTTACCTGTGACCAGCAACAAATAAAGTGCTCATATTCCTTTGTGTGTGACTTCAAACCTGACTGCCAAGATAAGTCTGATGAATCTTTCTGTATACACCTTCCTTGTGATGAATTTACCTGCCTGAACGGTCAGTGTGTGCTCTACACCAAACGTTGTAACTCATTGTCTGACTGTTTGGATGACTCAGATGAAAAAGACTGTCAACAGTATATATCTACAAGAAAGGTTTTTAATTCGCATTTGCCTGCACCTGTGCTGGTCAACTTTGATGGAATCCAAGATTTCATTTTGACCAAACTCAAACCTGGAGACCTCTGTCCTGACACTCACTACCGCTGTCCTGGTGATGTCAGCAACTGTCTGCCTGTCTACACCCGTTGCAATGGAGTGTATGACTGTGTTGGCCACGAGGATGAAGAGGCCCTTTTGAGGATGTGACATGTCCAGGGTTCTTCCGATGTCGGTCCTCTGCTGTGTGTGTTCACAGTGACCATCTGTGTGATGGCTGGCCTCACTGTCCACTGGGTGACGATGAACTGCTGTGTGACATGACATGTCCTGAAACCTGTCTGTGTCATGGCGACTCCTTTCTGTGTCCTCAGCCCTTTTCTGCTCATCTCTTCCCTCAGCTCCGCTACCTGGATGGGACAGGGTCAGGAATGACACTCTCTGATCTGACCAAGAACACCTATCTGGTTTACCTATCTCTGGCCAGGTGCTCTTTGTTGTTGTTACCCAGTATCATGTTATCTAACCTGCACGTATTGGATGTCTCTGAAAACACACTGGAGCACATCAACATGTCCTTGTTTGCTGGCTGGAAAAATCTGCAGACTTTGTCCCTGGCTGGCAATCCTCTGAGTTTGCTCAGCTATGATCCTGTAGAGGAACTGCATCAAACAGCTCTGAAAACCTTCAACCTTTCCCGGACAAAGCTACAAGCATTTGACAGCCAGGTTATTTCACAGTTTTTGACAGTGAGAAACCTTGATTTGTCATTCAGTTCTATTCAGACAATAGGACCAAAAGGATTTCAAAATATGTCTTACCTGACATCACTGTCATTAGAAGGTACTCCTGTGGAAACCTTTCCAGCTGACATCTTCAGGGGTCTTTCCCGTCTCAGTTTCTTAGGGCTCAGCAATACAAGTTGTGCTGTAGACATGTTCTGCCGGACCATTTTCCATGTGGGGTTTTGCTATTCACCTTCTGATGAAATTTCCTCCTGTGAAGATTTACTCCAGACACAGACATACCGGGCTTTCCTCTGGCTGATCAGCTGTCTGGCTGTAACAGGCAATGTCTGCAGTGTCATGATCAGGCAGTTTGCTGGCAAGACTTCAGTCAGTACCTATGGCTTGTTTGTCAGCAGTCTCTGTGTATCTGACTTGCTGATGGGTATCTACCTCTCCATCATTGGAGTAGCTGATGAAGTTTACCGTGGGAGGTATGTATTTTACGATGACGTGTGGAAAAACAATGTGTTTTGTAAAGTAGCTGGTTTCTTGTCTCTCTTGTCTAGTGAGGTGTCAGCCATGATCATCTGGCTGATTTCTCTGGAC
>CM060332.1:56378444-56390944 GCA_030674155.1 Stramonita haemastoma | reverse complement strand
AGGTAGGTGCTTTAATACAAGACTAGCTGTCCACCAGCACTCCTTGCCGAAATGCACTTTCTTATTTGCTTCTTTTGTTTGTTTTTTTATATTTTTTTTTACCAAATGAACAATTAGGCTTAAAGCACATTTACACAAAAGCTACAGTCAAGTGTTTCGTGTTAAGTCCTTGCAAACAGTTTATGACCACCCATTAAATAAAAAATCACACTTGATAAATCATTTTCCAGAGTCACACATCACAGGTTTCATGTAAACACAAAAGTAAAAACAAAAGAGGTGGAGGAGGGGGGGGAGAGATGTTTTAACCTCTTTACCCCACTTACTCCTTTTCTTTTTTTAATTACTATTTCCTTTTTCCTTTTTTTTTTCATTTATTCTACTTTTTTATATTACATTGGGGTGCCTCCCACCTTTTTTTTCTCAACTTTTTTTTCAGATTTAACTCCCCCCCCCCCCCCCCCCCCCCCTTACAAGAAAAAAAGGGAAATAATCCAACAAAAAAGCTGTGATATATTTCACTTGTGCTGACAATGGAAATCAAAGACTGCAGGGAGAGATACAGAATAAGCAGTCTATTAATGAACTGGGAGTGCTATGACCTGGGTAATGGGCATGTCTCTGACTTATAGCAAAGCAACAAACAAGACTGATATAAGGTAACAGGACACACTGATACAAAATGCATGTAATCTTAATATACACAAAATAGAATAAAAGAAATATTCTGAAACCACAGATTGTAAAATAAAACACAGCAAAATATCCTTTCTTATAAAAAGAAACGAAAAAAGGTAAATGTGTTCCCATAATCCCTGCGGACGTTGGGGAGCAAGGTATCAGAGACCTCAGCTTCTCTAGGGGGCCAATATTTCGAGGGCTGCACCCATCTCCTCTCCCTCACTGCTTTACCTTCTCTGACCCTACAGAGGGCAGGTGCCCATTGACAGCTGGGTGAACTGGGGGGACAGCATTGAAGTATTGGGACTTGAACGGTCCCCCATCCAAGAGACAACTACATTCAACGCTGCTTTATCTTTTAGTTTGGGGAGAAGGGGTGCTCTGACCACTGAGCTAACCTACCTTTTCTCATGCAAGGTTCTTAGATAAGATGTGCACATAATATTTATCTATCAAGATACAGACAGCAGTTTCCATTTCAATGTGACACTCCAGTACTTTCTCCTCCTTCATCCTTTACAAAGCCACAGCATGGAGGCTTTTTATAAATGATTTGTTTTTATCCATGTTGGTTACTGCTGAAAACCTAGCAATTTAAAAGACCTCTTATCTTAACACACTTGTACTGGTAAGTCAAATTCATATTACAGAAACTTTTTTTTCACTTACAACCCCCTAATCATGCACACACGCATACACGCATACACGCATGCAAACAAACACACACACACACACACACACACACACACACACACACACACACACAACACACACACCACAAACACACACACGCACACACACACGAAACACACACACGAACACACACACACACACACACACACACACACACACACCACACACACAACACCACACCACACCACACACACACACCACACACACACCCACACACACACACACACACACACATATGTACACACACACATACACACACTACACACTACACCTACACACACAACACACACACACACACACACACACACACTAACTACACACACACACCACAACCACACCACACCACCACCACACCACACCACACCACACCACACCACACCACACCACACCCCAACACACACACACAACACACACACACACACACACACACACACACAAACACACACACACACAACACACACACACACACACACACACATACACACACCACTACACCACACTACACTGACCTGAACACAAACTCCACCCCTCCTCCTCACTAACTCCCCTTCTCTGTCCTACATCTTCACCCTCCCCCACTGCCTTTCCCCAAGGATGACTCAACTCAGCATCAGAAAACCAGCGCCACCAACTTTTGTTTTCAAATCAACATTTTCTTCTAAAAATGCCCCTTCACCCCCCCCCCCCCTCCTTTAAATGCTCACGCAATCATGCATTCTAAAACCAGCACCCTCTACTTTTGTTTTTTCAATAAAACTTTTCTAAAATGTTCAGCACTCCCCCCTCTCCCCTGACCATCATCAGAAAGTGACTGCCTGCCCCCTATCCCCAGCCTCAGTCATTCCACTCCATTCCCCATCTCTATACACCAGCCCATTCTAACCCCCCCCTCACCCCCCCACTTCTTTCCTACAGCTACCAACCTTTCCCTAAAATTCTAGCACCCTTCCTCCCACCACCCCCTGCCTATACACTATAAATCAAGGCCCTGTGTGACAACGCATACGGAATATCTTAAAATCTGATCTGCTTTTTAGAAAAGTAGGCCGTTTGTGCCAGTGGGAATGGATGATAAAATTGACCGAATCACATGCATACAAGGACTGCATGCCAAAAAAACCTGTATGCTTACTCCATTATCCTCAAAATGAAAAAAAGAAAAGAAAAACCGAAAACAAAATGTTTAGCCATGTGCCAGCATACACACCAGTTATTTACCTGCCTTTTGTGTCCACATGAGGGGTCAGGGTTAGAGTTGAGGTTAGTGTTAGGGTTAACAGTTAACAGCATGCAAGGGTTGTCTGTCAGCTGGTCGGTCTGAATGTTAGAATGCATGTGGACACATCAGCAGGTAGACAAATGGTATGTAGCTATAGATACAATGGTACGTAGCTATAGACACAATGGTACATAGCTCGCAACAGTATGGAGCTTTCAATCACAGTCACCAGTCCTATGAACACAAAGGCTGTGCACTAGACTTCAGTGCCTGCAAATTTCCAGATTTTTCTGTCATCAAAAGCTTTTTCTGTCATTCCTCAGCTAGAGCTCCAAAATTCAACAATGGAGAGATCTTGTGTATGCGACCGATCACATTGATTTCAATCCCCGAGCCAGTTTTTTGTCAAGTTGCTTCTGTTAAAACATGGCGCAAAAATATGTCATTATAAAAAAAATTCCCAAGTGAGGATGCCGGAGGCCTGTCCTTATAAGTAGCATTCCCACCTTCTGGAAACTATGTGCTAGGAATTCCCTCTTTTCTATCCCTCTTTGTGTTTCTGTCTCGTTCCTTTTCTGCTTGTAACCTCCTTCCTATCTAATATCTGCCATCTTGGTCTATTCTCCTGCGTTTTTTTCCATAAAGATTTAAAAAATGATAATTTTCTCCCGTGCCGAAGCCAGATATAACTGGGCCCGACTTGATAATATGTGCTTAATGGCAGTGCAACGCATTTTCACTTATTTGACAATGATAGGTGCTGTCTGATTGTTGCACAAAGAAAAAGCAGCAGAAAATCTATCAGCCAGCCATCATTTTTTCTTTCCCCCCACGCTCTAAAGTGTGGTATCCCTACCCTCTCCTCCCCCCTCCACCACAATTAACAACCCCTTTCCCTTCCTTGCCTCTCCTTCCAACCTGATGTCTCCTCCCCACTACCACCCCCCTTCAACACAACACACACACACAAAAACACACACACACACACACACACACACACACACACACACACACACCCCTACACACACACACAAAAACGCGCATGCGCAAGCACACACACACACGCACACAACACACACATACACACACACGCCGCATGCGCAAGCACACACACCACACACACGCACAACGCATGCGCACACACACACACACACACACACAATACACACACACAAACACACACACAACCACACACACACACATTCACAAACATAGCCACACACAAACTCATACACAAATGGCATAAATGTATGTACACAGGTATGTACCACACACACAGAGGCAGACACACACACGCCTATACACACTACCTCCCCCTCCCCCCCCCCCCCCCCCCCCCCCCCCCCCCCCATCTCTCTCTCTCCAAAATGTATGCAACACTATGCTTTGTGAAATAAAACTGCTCATTAATATTTTTGGTTTCAAAAAGCCTGTACTTCTGTTCATTCTTACTCCAACCCAACCTTCTTGTTTACCAGCCCCGCCGACCACAGAGGCCATACCAGGGCTGTTCTTCACTCTGACTGATGCACTAGAACTGGCCTAACACTACAGCCATCAACAAGTCCTGCTTAAAGTCATCTTATGACACGGTATTATTTGTTGGAGATGATTCTTTAGATTTACTGGCATATTATTTTTTATCCCAAACAACTCCATGGCTTATTTTTTTAATTGCTTACTTTTTAAAATTTCATTTTTGAGGTTTTTGACACTTTGCTACCCAACAACTGCACAGATTATGGAACACATTTAGGGGGTGTTAATGGAACACATTTCCGAGCCTATCATGGAAAACATTTAGGGCCTAATCATGGAACACATTCAGGCCTATCAGAAAAGCATTTAGGGTCTATCATAGGAAACATTTAGGGGCCTATCAAATTCCCAACAACAGTGATTATTTTCCTATCAAAACATTCAAAAACATTTCCAGTTATACCAACATGAAGGGCCAGATTTTCACACAGTATTTTCTTCATCCTTTGATTCTATTCATTCACTGAAAAAAACAACAACTTTTATCCATTCTACAAGGCGTATTGGGACTAGAGTGCTTTAACAATCAATTGTTTACTCAGAATCATTTTTAAAAAAGAAATGATAAAAAAAAATCACAAACATTTACCATGGTGTCTTAGAAGCAGAAAATTATTCCAACTATTTTTTCATTGATTTTTTAAACCAAATTTTGTGTGGTTAATAATTGGTTTGATTTTTAGATTTGCTGCCCAGTGCCTTTCTTAAGTGGTACTTTGGACACACACACAAACAAAAATACAGGATATTTCCATTTAGACAGCGATCTGCTGTGGAACACATTATCTCTAATATAAAAAAAGTTAGATATTTTCCATTCAGTTTAGACATTGATCTACTATGGATCATATTGTCTCTGTAAAAATTGTTACAGGAACATTTCCATTTGGACATTAATCTGCTGTGGGGTCACATTATCTCTCTATTAAAAAAAAAGTTAGAGGTATTTTGATTCATTTTAGGCATGATTGATCTGTATATGGGTCACATTATCTCAAAAAAAGTAATACACATATCCATTTAGAGACAATGACCTGCTAAAGATCACTTTATGTCTAAAAAATGATAAGAGATATTTCCATTCATTTTAGCCACTGATCTGCTATGGGTCACATTATCCTCCTAAAAATGTTAACAGGGATATTTCTATTTAGACATTGAACTGCTGTGGGTCACATTATCTCTAAATTTTTAAAAAAGTTAAACGGGTCATTTCTAATTTAGACATTGATCTGCAATGGATCACTTTATCTCTCTAAAAAAAAAGTTACAGGGACCTATCCATTCAGACACGATCTGCCACGGAACTGGAGGCAGTTTTTCCTGCATTCAGCTGTTTTTTGGAAAGGGAGTGTAGTCACGTCCCTTCTCTTCAAGTCTGCTCTAGTTAGTGAGCAGAGCCGCTGAAACTGAACTCTTGACCACTGGCTGACCCGCTACCTGTGGTTTGTCCTTGTTGAGCTTAAACTGTAGTCTAGAAGTAGTCACTAGGGAATGTTGCTGCTGGACACTTTGGCTTGGCACCAAACCCTGAAAACAGCATCAACCAGCAACTTAACAATCCTGACAGTGGTGACAGATAGCGAAAACAACCCTTTACCCACTGGTTAAAAAAGATAGCAGTACAACCATTTATCTATCTTTTAAATTTAAAAAGATAGCATGTACAACCATTTATCTATCTTTAATTAAAGAGATAGCATGTACAAAACCATTATCTATCTTTAATTAAAGAGATAGCATGTACAAAACCATGTATCTATCTTTAATTAAAGAGATAGCGATCCAACCATTTATTTATCATTAAAGAGATAATATGTACAACCATTTATCTATCTTTAATTAAAGAGATAGCATATACAACCAATTTATCTATCATTAAAGAGATAGCGTATCCAACCATTTTATTTATCATTTAAGAAAATAGCGTAAACAACCATTTATCTATCAGTAAAGAGATAGAGTAAAAACAACCAAATTTTTTTATCATTAAAAGAGATAGCGTATACAACCATTTATCTATCGTTAAAGAGATAGCGTATAAAAACCAATTTATCTAACATTAAAGAGATAGCGGGATACAACCATTAATCTATCATTAAAGAGAATAGCGAATACAATCATTTATCTACCATTAAAAGGGGATAGTGTATACAAACCATTTTATCTATCATTAAAAGATATAGCGTATACAATCATTTACTATCATTAAAGAGATAGTCAATAACAATCATTTATCTACATTAAAGAGATAGTTCAATACAATCATTTATCTATCATTAAAGAGATAGTCTATACAATCATTTATCTATCATTAAAGAGATAGTCTATACAATCCTTTATCTACCCCATTCAGACTTCTGGAATGATGTCTAAACATGATTCAATGTGCATGCTTATAAAAAATAAAAAACAACTGCTATCCAATCCTAACAGCACACAATGGCCTACTCCTCCTGACAGGCAGAATGGGATTTATCGTGTGTGTAAGGTGTACTGCTGTGTTTGTACAAGGAACTTTGTTTATAGTCTCATGGAAAGAACCTTTGGGGCAGTAAAAATCAGTGCTGATGTTAACTCAAAGAAAAAAAATCCTCTAAATCAAGGGTATTTTGCTAGTGAATATCAATTTTCTGGTCAGAGACTGGAAAAAAATAAGTACCCACATGCTTGGATCATGCACAAAATTGTGTGTGTGTGTGTGTGTGTTGTGTGTGTGTTGTGTGTGTGTGGTGTGTGAGTGGTGTTGTGTGTGTGTTGTGTGAGTGTGTGTGTGTGTGTGTGTGTGTGTGTGTGTGTGTGTGTGTGTGTGTGGGGTGTGTGTGTGTGTGTGTTGTGTGTGTGTTGTGTGTGTGTGTGTGGTGTGTGTGTTGTGTGTATGTGTGTGTGTGTGTGTGTGTGTGTGTGTGTGTGTGTGTTTTGTGTGTGTGTGCACGGGATAGCTTGGTGGTTAGAGTGATGTGTGTTTGTGATCTGCTGACCCGGCTCAAATCAAGAGGATTTTTCCTCTAGGTTTAGCATCAGTACCGACTCCACTTCCTCAAAAAGTCCTTCGGATAAGACTATAAACTGAGGTCTCATGTGCGAATGCACGCAGAATATCTTGCGTACATGTTAAAAACCCCTTCCACTTTTCAAAAAGAGAAGGATTGCGTGCAGTAGGAATGGAGACAAAATTTACAAAACTGAAATACACACAGGTACTTGATGTAAAAGTGCACATGATGCTTATTCCATTATCCTGGAAGTCAAAGAATAAAAAATAAAATGAATAAAAAGATAAATAAAAGAATAAAGGAATAAATAAATAAACAAATACGTAGAAATATGAAATAAAACTACACTGTCAAAGATTTCAGCTTTTAGGACATTTTTTTTTTAGGAGTGATAAATCTTTTTTGTTGTTGTAAAGACGAGTGCTACAAAATAATTGCACTCATTTTCTTTTTTTTACAGAAAAGATTCGTCTTTAGTAAATAAAAAAATGTGTTTGGATGATTTGAACTATCGCAATTATATAGTACCTAGTAGACTTTGACCAAGGGCAGGCAACTCCTTGATTCCACCGCATGGGGAGCAAGGGTCATCAAGGAAGGAAGGAAGGGAGGGGTAAGCAGCTTTTCTGTCGACATGGTAACACAGAAACATCATTTTCTAAGAAACTTCAAGTGATGTTTGGCAGCCAAAAGACACTTTTTTGCTCTTATAGACATTCAAAGCTTTTATTATGATATTTACCAATTTTAAGTATATAAAAAAAGATTAATTTACGACGTGTGTAGAAATAAAGTGCATTTTAATGGGGCAACGGCGTCATCACTGGATCAAAACACAAAAACTATGTATTTTCTCTGAATTTTCGCATCTCACATTACGCCCTTTAAAATGTCGCCAAATTTAGTGCATGTATTGTGACAACACAGTTTTGCAACATTACAACTTTTTTTTTTTTATATCTCAAAGCTTACAACAGATTTTTATAGAAATTGAAATAAATACATTATCCCACACTGGAAAAAAGTTGCAATGCGGCTACCTTAGTGGCTGGTGTAAAAGGTCACTTACATAAAATCTCACCACTGGTGATCCTTAGAGCTAAAGCCCTGGAAAGGAAAAAAAAAAAAAAAACCAACAAAAAACACCCCCCCCCCCCAACCCCCCCACAAAAATACTAACAAAAAGCAAACACAAAAAGTCCCCCCACAAACAAATAAAAGAAAAAACCCAACAAACAGAAAGAAAAAAAAAGACACTCACAAATGGCCAGTCTCTCACCTGACTTACACAAAAATCAAAATCAAATCACCCCCTACAAAAAAAAAAAGAAAAAAAAAAAAAGAAAAAATCTAGATTGCAAGTAAGTGAATTGAAGACTAAAAAGGGAGACAATCTGAAGACAAACTCTTCCCTTACCTCAACTGTTGCTAAGGGCAGGCAACTCCTTGATCCCACCTGATAGGGGGCAGGTCAGCAAGGAGGGAAGGGAGGGAGGGAGGGGAGGTAGCAGCTTTTCTGTTGATGAAATATCACAACAACATATTTTTTCTAGGAAACTTCATAACAAAGAAGGTAAATATCAAAGCAGCATCATATGAGACGCTGACCGAGTATCTGTTTGAAAGGAATATTCCACAGCGCAACACTCAATGTGGTGGCCATTTTTAAAAAAAATAAACATAAGGATACCCGAAGGTGAGAAAAACAGGGGTGGTGGGACTACCTAGTGGTTAGAACTTTGTACTTGTATTTGACAGTCCGAGTTCCAGCCATCACCAGTACGCCTGTTTCAAGATTTTTTCTTCTGAAGTTGACATCAGTACCGACTCCACTCCCAAAAAATCCCTCCGATGAGACTAAAACCAAGGCCCTCATATGCAAGTGCATGCTAAACATCTTGAGTAAAGTAAAAATTTAAAACCCGTTCTAACATTTTTAAAAATTGTCACATACACAAATTCTCACCATTGATGAACATCTGAGCTCTAGCCAGGAACAAAAAAATGATCAAATTGAGGTATATAAAAGACAAAAAACCCCCACCCCAAATGGAATGGGAAACTATACAACTTCAGAGCACTGTCTTTGCTAAAAAAAAAGTATCATTACCGATGTCTACCAGCTGCTTAGTGAGTGTAAAAGCTGAACATACTATTACTGCTGAGAACACTGTAAAGCTCTAGGCCTGATGATGCTTTTTTTATAAGTGCATATACTGTGAATATGTAAGACTTTAACAACATTTTGTATAGCTAAACATACCATAACTGCTGCTGAGAACCACTGTAAGCTCTAGGCCTGATGATGCTCTTTTTGTATGATATGCATGTGGTTATGTAAGACTTGTTGAACAACATTTTGTGAAAGCTGGAGTTCTGAGATTCTTACCTGCACTGAAGAATTGCTGTCTTTATTCATCGGCCAGACAGGTTAATGGGAACTTGGCTTGGCAGAGATTGCCTGGGGCTGGTTTTGTCTGGCATGTTGCTGGTACTCGTTTCTTGGTGCTGGTTTTGGCACATTTGGTTGGTGCATATTCATGAGTAACTTGTTGACTGGTACATGCTGACTGATTCTTGACTGGTACTTGTTGCTTTGGTTCTTGTTGCTTGTTCTTGTTGCTTGGTAATGACTGGTACATTTTGCTTGGTGCACATCATGGTACTTGTCGACTGGCCGCTTGTTTTGTCATTGTAACCAGTTTGCCCTGAAAACAGAAGGTAACCCATCAGCAATAACTGACAATACTGACAGTTTGAAATTCATCCCACATCTAAACGGCTGTCATCATTTTGAAATACACCAACAGACTAGTATCACTTAACACTATAATTCAGATATTGCGATCTGAAAAGACAGAAAACTTGCATTTAATATTTTTTCACTATTTGCGAAGACTTGAGAAAAAAAATGTATTTGAAATATTAACCATGAGCATATAAGCAGAGTCCATCCGTGACTGATCCACTGAACAATGTATGTAACAACTTTTCTTTTTTCTGTGGTGTCTTTTCCTCTTTTATGTTCACTCCCCCTTTTATCAACTCTCAAAAGTGGCCAAGTTTAGGTAAATTTATTTTTTTGTGGGTTAAAAAAGAATGATCTTCCAGCATGGTCAGCTTCATTCTTTAATTTTAAAAACCATTTGTTGTTTAAGTCAAGGTGAAGATCAATGATGAGTCTTTCTTCTTCCTAGTCAGAGCTCAGACAGCAACTACTGCATGAGAAAAAAATGCATTGTGGTCCGTTAAGCGCATGACAATTTAGGCCCAGCACACCCGACTGGGATGAGAGAGAACTGTTGTATTAAGTGTTTCTAGGAAAATAGAGAGAATAGACCAAGAGGGCGAAAAATAGACAAGAAGGTGGCAACAGGGAGAGCAGGAGCAAGGCAGAAAAATCAAGGGATAGAAAAGAGGAAAATCCTAGCATAGAATTCCTGAAAGGTGGATTCATGAAGTTACGTACCTGATGTCTTGACACGGGAGGCACCACGATACTGGATATACCTGACCAAGAACTTAAGATGGACCACATACGACTTCCTACACCTAAGTCAGGACTTCAGAGGAACCAGGGCCAGAAAGAAGGAAGAGACCCACAGGTCCAGAGACTGCTTCAAGAACAAGCGTGTTTGGGGTCCGCTGTCTCCCTTCCCCTCAGGAACACTGGGTGCCAGGGTCACAGGCTGTGCCTGTTCAGGGGCATCCAAAACCAAGACTGGGTAACTTCCCTTTGTGATCGGGGGGAAGGTTTAAATGGCTATGACGGAGTTTTCAACATCGGTGGTCAATACCTCCCGCAAAACTTCAGGGACACGTCTGTGGAATCGAGCTCAGGGAAAAGTGGACAGTGACAGAGCCCCTTGTGAACGCTGTACACACACAACTGTTTTTGTATCAACACGTCTGAAAAGTGTGCAAGCCGCAGTCGTGAAGCCAGTGGCTTCTTCTCATTCCTACCTACTCTACATTCTAGTCTATGTCGGAAAGCGGAAATCCGCGAAGGCCACAATCCCCACTGCTCTCTTCACAGCTGGTCCCTGAAACGGTTTCAGGTGGGAGGGCTTTTAGACGCCACTCTGATACGGAAACCCCCAAACATTATTTTGGCAAATCTGGAAACGGAAATTCCAGAGCGTTTCATCAGCCAAGCTGCTTCAACCCAGTGGGATCTGAGAGTAACATGCGTCCATGTCCTGGATCCCAGAGCACAGATGCCAGGCTCTGCACTGGCGTTGCCCTTCAGGGTTTGTTTTTCTTACAGCACTTCTTTTATCTCCCGTTCCGAACCCTTAACCCTCAACAGTCTAACATAGGTCAGGTCAAGTCAAGTCATAGTGGTCATGGACACAAGTCCAGTGGTCATGTCATCCAATATTGTGGAGCTGCTGTCTCCACTGTCTCCAGTGTCTCTGGTGAGAAGATCCACGATGACCAGCAACCCTCTGAGACAAAAATGAAATAGAGGTTTGGGTTTTTTTTTTTAATAACTTCCTCCAGATAAGAACAAAAATTTATTCAAAACAATTTTGTTTTGTTTTGGTTCCTCCGTTACTGCCTACAGCTACCAAGGTTCACTAATGGAGAGATTTTGTATGCACAAGAGACTGCATGTGTTCTTTCTAGGTAGCCATATTCTGACTTTGCTAAGTGTGCAGAAAATGTCTACACATGACAAGCGTGCATGCACACGTTTTATAAAGATTTTGTCATCCGACTCGACTGTGCATGTGTTTTACAAGATTTTGTTCTGCCACCAGTGTGCATGTTTTTTTGTTTTTTTAAGATTTTGTTATCTGACACCAGTGTTGCATGCATTTTAATAAACGATTTCCTCATTCAACACCAGTGTGCATGCTGTTCATCTATTGTTTTGATTATTTTGTCATCTTTCTTTTCTTTCTTTTATTTGATGTCTCTCGACCCACCATAATATTAACGAAAATAGAAATGATGATCAAGTTTTTAAAAATGCTTGGAATCAATAAAGAAACAACAGTATTAAAGAGCCGCAATCAGTGCAGCCAACTCATTTTATAATATTAATGTAAAACAAAATATCTGGTTAAGAGAGACATGAGGCACTGGACTTAAATTTGTAGAAAAAAGACTCACTGATTTTTGACATGTGACACTGTAGAACTGGGATGAGGTTGGGCTACTGTGTCTTCATATGTTCTCGTTATCTGCCAATGTGCCAGAGTGGTAGCTTTGTGCCCTGTTGACCTGGAACCCTAGATAAAAATCATACACACGTGTCTTAAATTTCAGTGTCTTGTCACAATTAAAAAAAGAAACAATTCTGGCAAAAATAATTTTTTATTAAAAAAGAAAAAAGGGGAAAAGAAAAGAAAAGAAGAAAAGAAGAA
>CM060332.1:56336119-56378344 GCA_030674155.1 Stramonita haemastoma | reverse complement strand
GACTGTGGTCAGGAGATCTTCAAAGGGCCCGATGGCTTGACCGATTCTGATTGAATCTAACTGATGGGATAAGGGAAAGGTGGTGAAGAGAAGGAGGAAAGCTCCCTACTTTTACAACAGCCAAAAGAGGGTCGAGTCAGTATATAGGTTACAGAAGACTGGGACAGGGAAGGCAATTTGATCCTGGCATTTGTCTTTTTTATACTTTTTTCATTCCTTGGATAAAGCTCTGAAGGTCACTAATGGTGAGATTTTCGTATATGTAACCATCACCCCCCCCCCCTTCCCCCATTTATAGTAGTGGCATTTCGACTTTGGGGACAATGTCTAAACACGACACCTGTGTGCGTGTGTTTTGGACATGATGTCATCCGTTCCTATTGGCATGAAATGGCCTCTCTTCTAAAAGGCGGAACAGGCTTTTAACATGTGCGCAAGATTTCTGCGTGCGTTCTAACATGGGGCCTTGGTTCAAAGTCTCATCCCAAGGACTTTGAGCATTCAGTCTAATTTTCTTGTCAAGCCGGGGAGAAAAGGGCAAGGCTGGGAATTGAATCCAGAACCTACACAGTTTACTTGTTAGGCAGGTGAATGTCTAAAACCGTCCTGCCACCTTCCTTCTTATTTGCCCATTTGAGCAGGGTTGCCCTAAGCTAGGTAAGCCTTTTTGCTTATTTTATTTTATTTTTATTTTACACCACTTTATATCACAGCAGATTTCTCTGCATGAAATTCGGGCTGCCCTCCCTGAAGAGAGCGCGTCACCACAAAAACAGCGCCTACCCGTCATTTTCTTTTTTTCCCCTGTCTGCAACTGTATGTGGTTTCCCTATCAGAATGGCTTTTTTTCTACAGAATTTTCCCAGGGACAACCCCCTTGTTGCCGTGGGTTCTTTTATGTGCGCTAAATAATGATGTGTAACACATGGGACCTAGATTTATCGTCTCATCCTAAAAACTAGCACCCAGACCACCACTCATGGTCTAATGGATGGGGGAAAAAGTTTGGAGCCTAAACTGGATTCGAACCACCGTACACTCCAACCTGGACTTTTTGCTTTCTAGGCAAGGCGCGTTACCTCTAGACCACCAATCCATCGCCACCGCTGTAGTCTAGTGGTTAGGGCGTTGGACTCGTAATCTAAAGGTTGCGGGTTCGATCCCAGCTTTCGGCTATGGCGTTGTGCTCTTGGAAAAGGCACTTTAAGGCTATTTTCTCACCCCACTCAGGTGTAAAAGGGGTACCAACCTTGTGTTGGGGGTTAACCCTGCGATAGACTGGCGTCCTATCCAGGGGGGAGTCTATGACTCTCAGTTGCTTAACGCCACAGAAACCGGGATAAGCACCGGCCTGATGAGCCTTAGGCTCGGACAGACTTTAACTTTTTTAACCGATGCATCACTGACCTGCCGATGTGGTGGGTGGCGGACTGCTGTGTTCCGAAGCGCTGCAGGCCGTAGTAGTTAATGAAGCCCTGCTCCCTCAGCGAGGTCAGACACGCCTCCACCTCTTCATCCTCACCCTGCACGTTCCTGACACCACAATCATGGTCACAGTCAATCGTTCAGCATTAATGTTGGCCCAGGCCAAAATGTCAGTTATTGTCGTCAGCAATTAGCCGACCTATGTAATAACAATCAAAGAGTCAAAAAATTACCAGACAAATGAATCAATAATAACGATAACTGTAACAATGATGCAAAACAATGGTTATCCTTTTCTGTTGTTTTTATATTTGCAGATTGTTTACGTGCTTATGTAAATCACTTATACGGAGGGGGGTGGGGAGGGAGTGGGTGGGTGGGGGAGGGGGGAGGGAGTGGGTGGGTGGGGGAGGGGGGAGCCCCTTGAATGGATGTGTCAAACCTGCGCTGTTAAATCAAAAGCTCAACACTAATCACAAGACTCTTCTGCACCTCCCCCCTTCATGTACTCTCTTACAATACAATGAAATTTTCAAGGGGTGGAGGGGCAGAAAAAGGATGGTGAGAGTGGAGGGGTGGGAGTTGAGGGGGAGGGAAGAAGAAACATCTGTGCTTGTAAGCCGTGTGTGTCAAAACAAAAACGTGATACACACAGGAGGCAGACTTTTCACCCTAAGCTAATGCAGGGTAGCTTACCTCAAGACAATGGTGAAGCGGTTTCCACCCAGGTCCCCAAGCTTTAGCCGCGTGTCTGAATAACTGCCCACAACACAACCACAACAATCCAACACGGGTTGTATTGTGTGAATTCATGACAAGCACATTATTGCATAAACGTGGGTTATTATATGATTTCATGACAAGCACATTATTACATAAACATGGGTTACATTGTATGATTCCATAACAAGCACATTATTGCATAAACATGGGTTATTATCTGATTTCATAACAAGCACATTATTACATAAACATGGGTTACATTGTATGATTCCATAACAAACACAATATTACATAAACATGACCCTGACACACTTCACAAGCCACAACAGACGCAATGTTTTCCTAACACCTTCCCCCTCATAATCTATCCGTACTCTTCAGCAGCCACCCCTGTCTTCATCGCCCTGTCTAGGTATGCTGTGCATGCGTGCGTGCGTGCGTGCGTGTGTGTGATATTGATTTACTTATTCATGTATGGTTGCTTGTGTCTAAATGTTTGAATGTAAGAGCTTTCATTTGTTGCTTTACAAGATTCGGCGCTTTATAAATTCAATACATTATTATTACATGTTGTATCTCTGTCTATGCAAAATGCTCCAATCTGGGACGACCAACAGTGTTATATTTCACACTACTTTAGGGTCTACTTTCCTTTTCCCCCTGCAACATGTATCAAAGAGATTCGTATCAGTGGTTTTGACAGAAAAGTGGCATACCTAAATATATAAATGTTAAAAAAAAAAAAAAAATTTTTAAATCTAAAACTTAGAAATGTCAAAACACTCATCTGGACCTGTACTGCTGTATGGCTTTGAAGCCTGGACATTACGAATATTGGAAAGACTAAAAGAAAACAAAAAACCACAAAAAAAAACACAGCCGAAATGTAGCTTTACAGGTGGCTTCTAACAGTAAAATGGTCAAACAGAGGAACACATAAAAGCACATCTCTTATTAATAACAATCATGATAATGACAGAATATTCCCCCCCCCCCCCACACCACACACACACACATTCTACAAGCTCACAAGTGTAAGCCTACAAGCAAGAAGCATTTTGACGTATAGACTGCAAATCTTCTTCCCAAAAATAATTTTACTCATGCATGCTATCTGATGATCTGTCAGGGGACTGAATAGCCTAGTGGTCAGAACATTGCGCTCACAATCTGATGACCCAGGTTCGAATCACGTCCAAGGGGATTTTCCCCCCTGGATTTAACATCAGTGTCTACTCCACTACCCCTAAAAGTCCTTCGAATAAGACTATAAACCGAGGTCCCATGTGCAAAAAGAACATCTTGTGCACACATTAAATCCTGTTCCATTTTTTGAAAGAGTCGGCCACTGTGTGCCAGTGGGAACGGATGACAAAATTTACAAAACCACATACACACGGGGACTAGATGTAAAAAAGCACATGTGTGCTTATTCCATTAACCTTGACATAATTTTTTAAAAAATGATTCAGTAGGTAATTCTCCATGTATAGCACAGTTTAACATCTACCTGTGTTTGCCATCCTTACCTGAAGTTGCCCAGCATTATGTTCCGTAGAAATTTGTTCAGGCCCTCCAGCTTCTTGGGGTGGACTCTGTGAGGAAAGAAAAACTGTTCATGTACATAAATGGAAACGGTTCAAAGCTTGTTGTTCTCATGACTTTGGCCAATATTTCTGTTTATGAAAGAAAAAAACGCTTTTTTGTGATATAAAAAGAACAGATTCAGTGCTATAAAAATTATGTTATTATCATTATTACCATTATCAATTTTTAAAAAAAGTTACTCTTGTTATTACTATCATCATCATTATTATTATTATCATCATTGTTGTCATTATTATCCTCCTCCTCCTCCTTATATCTAAAATGGTATATATAAAATCCTATGACAATAACTGTTTGCCATAAATCAACATCAACAGCTTTTGTTTGTTTGGGGGGTTTTTTGTTTTTTTTTTAAAACATCAACTGTTATTTGAATGTTTTAAATCCATTTTTGATGTAGTGTTATAACCAAAAAAAATTCAAAGAAAACAAAGCATCATTTCAAGCAGACCTTTCACTCACAGAGCATACAACGGACTGCTATAGCGTTCCGATCTTCAGCCACACTTTCAGACGACGGAACATTATAGCAGTCCTACTGTTTACAAATTTTTCACATGGCGGCTGCATGAAACTATGACTCGTGCAGCTACACATAGATTTGTTAATTCTCCAGGAGCCAGCATGTCGAGGGCTGTCAGTTTCCCCCACTTTCAGCTCTCAGCTGCTATCCATTTTATCTGTTGCTATTTATAGCAGGAACTGACCACACTTGGGACTTGGGGGGGGGGGGGGGGGGGGTAAAAGGAAGGGGCACACTAATTTTAGCACTGGGCCCCTGACTGAGTTATGCTGGATTAGCGTGCTGTGCAATGTTAGTGCTCAGCTGAACCCGAGTTCGACTCCCGTTGGAGAGGATTTTTCCCCTGGAGTTAACATCAGTGCTGACTCCACTCTCCCCAATGAGACTGTAAACTGATGCGCTGTGTGTGAACGCACGCAGAACATCTTGCGCACAGGTTAAATCCTGTTCCGCTTTTCGTAAGAGTAGGCCATTGTGCGCCAGTGGGAACAGATGACAATATTTACACAACTGCATACACACGGGGACTGCATGAAAAAAAAAGCACACAAGTGCTTATCCCATTATCCTCAATATAAAAGAATAAAATAAACAACAATAAAATAAACAACAAACGACGCTAACACAGCCTTGTTGGATGACTCACTTGAAAGCGGTGACTTCCTGCGTAGTTTTGGCGCGTTTGTCTTTGGTGCCTGCAAAGCTGAACACACCTTCCTTCACCCTGCACACAGTTCCAATGAAAAAAAACCCTTTATCATCATCTCATAGATAGAGAAATTCAAGCGGGTACAAGCCACAAATTAAAACAGTAAACATATTATCTCATAGACAGAGAACTTCAAGCGGTACATTAAAACAGTGAACATGTAAATATATTAATATCATGGTAAAAAAACCCCACAACACAGTAGCTGAACATCAGAATGCACCCTTCATAATGTATGTGCGCGTGCGTGTGTGTGTGCGCGCGCATCAGTGCGTGTGTGTGTACATTCAAATTTGCTAAAACTATAAATGGTCATTGATTGCTTGTATGTTGTATAGGTCGTATGCAAGCGCTTTAATTTGTTTTTACAAGATAAAGCGCTATATTAATTCCATGCATTATTATTTTATCATAAATAGCACCCAGAAATTAGCAATACCTCAGCCAGTCATAGACTCACCCAAGTCAAATCACAAACGCTTATACGCGCACCAGAATGACCACGCATCAACACTCGCACACAGCTCACACACACGCTCGACAACCCCCTGTAAAAACTTGGTGCCAATAAGCTTCAAACTACAAGAAGCTACATATCTCAACTACCCTAAAAGATAAAGTACAGGTGTCCAATAACCTATGTGGTCGTAGGGGAGCGAGACATCAGACCTCAGCTTCTCTAGGGGCCAGCATGTTGAGGGCAGCGCCCATCTCCTCTCCCTCGCTGCTTTACCTTCCCTGACCCTTCAGAGGGCAGGTACTCATTGACAGCCGGGGGAACTAAAGGATGGTACTGAAGCCAAGGCACACAAATGGTCACCCATCTAATTGGCAACCACGCTTGATGCTGCTTAACCGTAACTGAGGGCTTTACCTTCCCTGACCCTAAAGAGGGCAGGTACCCATTTACAGCTGGGTGAACTGGAGGACTGTACTGAAGCCGAGTAGGCGGTCACACATCCACTTGATTCTGCTTGACCTTGACTGGGGGAAAGCGAGTGCTCTGACCACAGAGCTAATCCGTCCCCAACTACTCTACCCTGTAAGAAAACCTTGACAAAATGAACAGCAGATCAGACGCATAGCACGGCGTTAACACTATCCCTACTTTAAGGGAGAGAACCCCTCTATCCCTGTACACATGTACTGTGCTCATTTGTATGCTTCTGTTGCCCATATGTGGGTGCTACATAGGGAAGGGCTAGGAGGAGATGGTTGGTTACCCAATAGCGGGCAACCTGCAGGGAACAGGTTAACGACTCACTTGAGGAACTTGGCAATCAGATGAATGACGTCCATGGTAGTTCTGTTCTCTTTGTACAGGGTGAAGCGACAGAACCGGCAGTCTTTGTACACACTGGGCCACTGGAACTCCGCCCTGCGGTTGTCTTTACCTGCACAACAGGAATCATCCGTCACACAAAACTCGGTTGTAGATTGAGGTGTTAACCCTTACAGCACTGAATATCTGCTGACAATTACTTCCCCTTTCCTAAATTTCTGCCCCGGTGCTCTCCCCTTCAGTCCTGTCAGCCGATTTCCTGGCGGTAACAGTACCAGAGGAGGGTTTGTTTATAGAGATCCATCATGCGGCTAACTGGCATCAATGGACTCTGGAAATAGTTTTGACACTGCAAATATTGCTTCTCCTTTCCCAAGAGAATGTTTATAGAGCTTCGTGTGTGTGTATGTAAAATTTAGCAAGGTACCCATTTTTTACTCTTCTGCACCTCACAAACCCAGGAATTGAAGGAAAATTTGGTCGAGCCGGTTTTCCTTCTTACAGGACTGAAGGGTAGCAGAAAGCTGAGCCGGAAAACACGCTTGCCGTATTGAAAGGGTTAAGTCAAGGAATGGAGACTTAACAAGGCAGATCACTGTCCACATCTTTGCAAGCTCGTTTCTATATTTTATTTTAATCTATAGTTGTTTTTTTGTTGTTTTTTTTTGCAAGCAAAATTCTTTTTTTCAGAAAGAATCAACGACGACAACGTTGTTGTACTTACACTTCATGTTTCATTAACGTTTGCTGACATGTCAAATACTAATTAATATAAAAAACAACACAGATGTGCACAACACACAAAGACAATGAGATACACACACACACGATTTCTCCCCCCCCCCCCCTAAAAAATAACAACAAACCACTTTGCTCATTTATACTGAAAGAAAAAAGCTCTGTGGTTAACAACAAACACTATTACTATACTGAAAACAAACAGCCTGCACACCCAAACTAAAAACAATTTCAGTCACAGCTGCACAGACCTGACAGAATTTCTGAAGCTATGAATTACAGAGAAAAAAAAGAAAGGAAAAAAGCAGGAGGAAACGAAGAAGAAGAATAGTGAAGAAGAAGAAAAGAAAAGAAAAAAGAAGAAGAAGAAGAAGAAGAAAAGAAAAGAAAAAAGAAGAAGAAGAAGAAGAAGAAGAAGAAGAAGAAGAAGAAGAAGAAGAAGAAGAAGAATTAGAAGAACAAGAACAAGAAAAAGAAGAACAAGAAAAAGAAGAAGAAAAAAAAAAAGAGAAGAATTTTGTCTAAACCACCACCTCTACGCTTCATTGAAATTTAAAAAAAAAAGATAAAGAACCCCCCCCCCCCCCCCCCCCCAAGACTCCAAGAGGTCACCCACTTTTTCCTTTCAGGACAGCTGTGATCACTTTCACTCCGTCTTTTTCTTCAGTCTTGGTCTCGATGTTGGGAAAGGCGGCTTTCACCGCTCGTGCAGTCGCAGTCGCACTGATTTGTCGTCCCCTGCCTAACACACACACACACACACCACGCACCGCACGCACACACATCACACACACACACACACACAAACACAAAACCACACACACACACACACAGACACACACACACAGACACAACACACACACACACACACACACACACAAACCACACACACACACACAACACACACACACAACACACACACAACACCACCACACACACACCAACACACACCACACACACACACACACACACACACACACACAACACGCACGCACGCACACCACACACACACACACACACACACACACACACACACCACACACACACACACACACATACACCATGCAGTTTCTTTTTTTAGTAAAATGAAGAGTCAATAAGTTGATTTATCATTCAATTCATGAGATTAAAGGTAAAGAGGTAAAGGCGTCCCATAACCTGTGTGGTCGTAGGGGAGCCAGGCATCAGAGACCTCAGCTTCTCTAGGGGCCAGCATGTTGAGGGTGGCGCCCATCTCCTCTCCCTCACTGTTTTACCTTCCCTGACCCTAAAGAGGGCAGGTACCCATTTACAGCTGGGTGAACAGAGGGATTGTACAGAAGCCAATGTGCGCAAACGGTCACCCATCCAATTGGTAACCAGCTAGATGCTGCTTAACCTTGGCTGGGGAAAAGCGAGTGCTCTGACCACTGAGCTATCCCGTCCCCGTTGTCACCAACACACAACCCCCCCAAAAATCTTTTAAACTAAAAAAAGAGGAAATCTCACAGGTATGGAGGCAGTCAGACCAGGTGTAGCACCTGAAGCCACCTGCTTCAGCCCTGTCAAAAACGGCTCAGGTATGGCGTCGTCCACAGGGCCGCTTGGTTCCAGTTCCTGCACAAATCCAAATGATCAAAATTTTTTTTTTACTAAATCTTACTGGCTCTACAATAACAACTGTAGTGTTAGTCACATAGGTGTCAGTTTCCCCCACTTTCAGTTATTCTCTGCTAACCATCCTATCCCATCCCAGCCAAGTTGGTGCTAATTAAAGCAGAAACTGACCACACTTGGACTTGGTAAATGATATGGGCATGTAACAAGATCAAAAGGACTTGCAAAAACAATACTGCAAGGCACTGTCCAAGGAGGAAGAAAAAGAGGCAGACCAAGGAAGAGATGGGAGGACAACATCAGCGTCTGACTTCAATCCCATGGGTCCATGAAGTCATGGGTTTGAATCTCGCAGTGGAGTCTGGTGAATTAAGGGTAGGGATTTTTGCCATCTCCCAGTTCAATTTCAAGTGCAAACCTGCCACTGCTTTAATTCCATTTAAGGACAAGATCATTTATGTACATTTTAAAGATCCTGTAATTCACATCAGCTTTCGGTGGGTTACGAAAACACGTACATATGCAGCATACATCCCTGAAGTCAGAATGCGGCTACTTTCATGGTGGGCAAAAGCGGTCACAAACACAAAACCTCACCACTGTGTAACCTCGGAGCTCTAACCAAGGCAGAAGAAGAAGAGCAACAAAAAAAAGCTGTCAAATAAATGGGGAAAAAAAAGGAATCATGACATTTTTTTTAGCTACAGCCATTCACTCTCTCTCTCACTCTCACCTCCATAATGATGGGAACCCCAGAGTCTGTCAAATGAACAACTTCTCCGCTGGTCGATACTTCATTCACAATGAAATCTGAGTATCTGCAAACACAACAAAATATACTGTTTTATCCATTTTATATATATATATAAAATCATACACAGGGAATTTCATCTCAGAGGATTGGTGGGATAGAGGTAACACGCTTGCCTAGAAAGAGAAAAGTCCGGATCGGAGTGTGCGGTGGTTCGAACCTCGTTTGGGCCCAAAACTTTTCCCCCCATCCATTAGACCATGAGTGGTGGTCTGGGTACTAGAGTTTTGGATGAGACGATAAACTGAGTTCCTGTGTGTTACACATCATTATTTAGAGCACAAGAACCCAAGGCAACATGAGAGTTGTCTCTGGAAAAATTGTATAGAAAAAAGCCACTCTGATAGGGAAACAAATACAGTTGCAGACAGAAAAAGAAAACAAAGTAAAGAAAAAGAAAACAAAGTAATGGGTAGGCGCTGCACTTGTGGCGACGAGCTCTCCCCAGGGAGAGCAGCCTGAATTTCACACAGAAATCTGCTGTGACATAAAGTGGTAAAAAAAGATAATAATGGAAGGTGAAAAAAGGGGAAGCAAAAGTAGGGAAAGGTGGTGGTGGTGGTTATGGGAAGGGATTCAAGGGTGTGAAGAATACACAGTATCATCAGTAGGACAATACATGAAAATGAGCAATGGAAATGTTTATTTCTTGAAGAGAATGACTTGAAATCAAACTGTCAACCTATTTCCTTAGTGAGTGTCATATAATAGATCCTAAAGTGAGTTACTTGTTTGCTCAGGAATACCAAGATACCTTACATGTAAAACACACACACACACACAGACACACACACAGACACACACACACAAAAAACACACACACATACACACACACACACATACAAAACACAACACACACATACAAATCCTGTTCAAAGGGATTTCTCCCCCTGGAGTTGACATCAGTGCCGACTGCCCTCTCCCCCTAAAAGTTCTTCAGGTGAGACTGCTTACAAAGACTGACAGAATGATCCATTTTTGATGAGAGTGTGCTGTTCCCACCAGCACACAATGACCTACTCTTTCGAAAAGACGGAACAGGTTTTAACGTGTACAGAAGATCAAACTGTATGTGTATCAAACTGTGTACACATATGGTTTAGATACGTCTTGACATGACACAGCGCTAACACAACACACAGTGCACAAATTCAACACCACTCAGTGAAGAGTGCTAAATTTAGCGTGGCCCTTCTTTTTTTCCAAGTCCAAGTGTGGTCAGCAGCTGCTATAAATAGCACCAGCTGGGCTGGCTAGATTGGGATGGGATGGATAAATTAGCAGCTGAGAGGAGCTGAAAGTAGGGAAACTGACAGCTGTGAACAGTGACTGACCTAGACTGCAGTGCTAACATGAGAGTCACCACTGACCTCTACAGTGCCAACATGACAGTGACTACTGACCTCTACAGTGCTAACACGACAGTGTCTGACCTCTACAGCGCTAACATGACAAGTCACTGACCTCTGCAGTGCTAACATGACAGTCACCATTGACCTCTGCAGTGCCAACACGACAGTGACTACTGACCTCTACAATGCTAACACGATAGTGACTACTGACCTCTGCTTGATGACGGCACTGACTCCTTTGTGCTCGCTGATGTAATGCGTGATGCCCACTTCCTCTTCCTTCAGTCGTCCCAGATGAGCGTACGGTCCCTCGTCCTCCTTCCCTGCCCCGTCTTCCTCGTTTCCCTTCTCTCCCTCCTCCTCCCCTTCCTCCTGTTCCTCCACTTCTGGTTCTTTTTCACTGTCTTCTTTTACTTCCAAGATATCCTCACCTGTGGATTATATGTGTGAAAATGTAGTATGTGTGCTTACATATTGTGGATTATTTGTGTGAAAATGTAGTGTGTGTGTGCTTACATATTGTGGATTATATGTGTGAAAATGTAGTGTGTGTGTGCTTACATATTGTGGATTATATGTGTGACAATGTACTGTGTGCTTACATATTATCGGAAAAAAGAGTATCTTTTGAAAATCACATTGTATGATACCCATTGCTGTACAGACCTTAAGTTAAATCTGTCTTAAAGGTTTGGATCATATAGTTAGTTTTGAGTTACTTGTATAATAAAAATCCATACACTTTTCTATAGCCTGTTTCTTGGCGACAGTGATACCTAAAAAAATATTTTAAAAACTTTTTAAACAAAATTGTTTGTTTATCCTTTTGATAAACATATCTATTTCTATCTTAAAAATGATTATTCTATATCATACGAACAGAACTGAGTAATAGGTAAAGGTAAAGGTGTCCCATAACCTATGTGGTCGTAGGAAAGTGGGGCATCAGAGACCTCAGCTTCTCTAGGGGCCAGCATATTGAGGGCGGCACCCATCTCCTCTCCCTCGTTGCTTTAACCAAAAATTTTTTCTCAGCAAATAAAACAAACAAAGAAGAAAATATTTCCCTATCAACTCACCACTTTCAGTCTTCATTTTCTTGCTGGGAGGCTCATCTTCTCCTCCTGCTGTGCGTGAGGCCTCCGACATGTTGCTGTTCACTGTTCAGTTCCAAATCCAAAAGCACAAGTCTGTAGACAATCCAACAAAAGTTTTCAGCTTACTTAACCTTCCCCGTACGTCGCCTCGGCCTCGACGCGCTGTACCTCCTGGGTGTACAGCAACCCATACTTTTATTGAAGGCATAACCCGCTCCCATATCTCCTGGGTGTGCAGACACCCATGCTGTTAGTGAAGGCATAACCCACTCCCATATCTCCTGGGTGTGCAGACACCCATACCGTTAGTGAAGGCATAACCCGCCTCCCATATCTCCTGGGTGTACACACACCCAGGCTGTCTGAAAAGGAACTAAACCTCTGCCTTGCCTTGCATGAATCACTAAGCTCTTTCCCTACATCCTGGTTGCATAGCAACCCCATGACTTGAAGAGCCCACTGTACATCCTGGATGTTGAGTAACCTAATCTGCATACAGGGAGTCTGCCTTTATGTGTAAGGTTTGTAAGAAGGGAGAGTGCTCTTCCTACAAAAGGTCTAGGGCCTAGTACTTGAGGTGCATAAAAGGTATGCACTCAAAATATGCCCCTATGCACTGGAGCTATATCTAAAGAAAAAAAAGGGCTTGTTACTTTACTGTGCACCTGCATAGATTTGCAGTCTTATGGCCGTTGGTTTACCACTGAGTTGATAGTCAAAATAATAATAATAATAATAATAATAATAATAATAATAATATAATAATAGTAATTGCATCAGAACATCTTGCACACATGTACGATCCTGTTCCGCTTTTCATAAGAGTAGGCAATCATGTGCTGTGGGAAAAGATGACAAGATTTACAAAACTGCGTACGCACGGGGACTGGACATAAAAAACCCAAAAGTGCTTATTACATTATCCTCATTATAAAAAAGAAAAAAAAAAAAAATCATAATTATGTGCACAGATGCACACGCATACATACACACATTCAAAGATATGTGCACACACACACACGCACATGCACACACACACATGCCATCCACTTCAAAAAAGAAAATCAAAGCTTATTCAATGAATCATCCAGAAATAAAAAATAGACTTTGACCGACTTTGACTTGGACACATGTATGCACGCATGCATGCATGCATGCACACAGGCACGCATGCAGTCAGACATACATGTACCCACGTTCGCGCACCCACGCACGCACACGCATGCGCGCCACACACACACACACACACAATTTGCACGCATGCGTGCGCGCACACACGCACACACACACACACACAAATTTGCCTCAAACTCTCAAAAGTACTATCATGTAGGGCCTACCACCACAGCTTAGCAGCGAGCAAAAATTCTCAGTACAAGGACAGGTGTCCCAGCAACCACCATGTAGGGAGGCCACAAGGTAGTGATGTCATTCTGATGTAATGAGTAACCCCTCTTTCAGCTATGGGTGTGTACACACCCAGGATGTATTGGGAGTTTAAATGCTAATTAAGTGCATTTCTAATTACCACAAACAAACCATTTTTTGTGTAAGTGTAGATCAGATGTTTATTGACAAAGTCATGAAATTTCAAGGCTGTAGGTTTGATAGTTTTGGAGTTACAGAGCAAAATATGGGGGTCTGGGTGTACACACACCCAGAGCGTATGGGGAAGGTTAACATGCATCATATAAACAGAATCCAGCAAACCTTTAGGCCTGACAAAAAACCTTCTAACAATTGTAAAGAACTTAGAAGTGTAAACTTAAATGGTGTGGGCATATTACACGATCAAAACTAAAGCACTTGCAAAAACAATACTGCACGGCACTGTCCAAGGAGGAAGAAAAAGAGGCAGACCAAGGAAGAGTTGAGAGGACATCATCAGCGAATGGACTGGCCTAGAACTCAACAAAACCCTGAGAAAGGCAGAACAGAGAGAGGAATGGAGAAAACTGGTTGTCAAGTCTTCCGGGTGCCCCCACTTTTTTACATCCAGTCCTTGTGTGTATGCAGTTGTGTAAATCTTGTCATCTGTTCCCACTGGCACACAATGGCCTACTCTTACAAAAAGTGGAGCAGGATTTAATCTATGTGTGTGTGTCACTGTGTGTATGTGTGTGGTTGATCACTGTATTCGCGCGCGCGCGCGCGCTCGTGTGTGTGTGTGTGTGTGTGTGTGTGCGTGCGTGCATGTGTACGTGTGTGCGTGTCACTGTCTACTTTGGGGGTGGGGTGGGGGATACCTCAATCGAACTGTATAATGGTGACACAAACAGCATGTCACTCTCAAGCTCAACACATACAGCTCTTACTAGTCTTAGCGTCTTACAATGTGTCGGTGGGAACAGACGGCAAGATTTACAAAACTGCATACACACGGAAACTGGATGTAAAAAAAAAGCACATGCGTGCTTATTCCATTATCCTCGATATAAAAGAATAAATAAATAAATAAATAAATAAATAAATAAATAAATAAATAAATAAATAATAAAGTGTGTGTTGTTATAAGGCCATGCAGTACCGAAAAGCCTCAGTCCACATTATCATACAATCCCCCCCCAAAAAAAACAACAACAACAACCAACCCCACAAAGGGGGGGGGGGGGGAAGCTAGGTTGTAAATGAAATCGATAAAGTCAGATCGTTGATGTGATGACATGTAAAATCAATGTATTTTATTCATTAGTGTAAACATTATCGCCGGCAAGCTTACCTTACCTTGTGTTCTTTCACAGGAAACACAGCAGTTATCGATCGTGACGACTGAAAAGAGCAATCTGTCCAAATAGGCTTAGGGCCTAATAGGTGATTACCCCCCCCCCCCCCCCCCCCCCCCTTCAAACAATCAAACAAACAAAAATATCACACACACACACACACACACACACACACACACACACACACACACACACACACACACACACACACACACACACACACACACACCACACAAACAAACAAAACAAAACAAAACAAAACATAAAGAAATGAAACACAATTACGGATTGGTGTCTAGATTTGAAAAAAACCCCAAAAAACACCCCCACGCACCCCCACCCAAAACCAAAACCTACCCTAAAACAGACTGGAAAATTGTAAATGTGACAGATGAATAAACCCAAGTATGCGAACAACTAATCAACCACACACTGTTTTGGCGCACGCCCCCCCCCCCCCCCCCCTTCCCTACCCCTCCCATGTAGGCGTGTGTGTGTGTGTGTGTGGGTGTGGGTGTGGGTGTGGGTGTGTGCGTGCGTGCGTGCGTACGTGCGTGCGTACGTGCGTGCGTGCGTGCGTGCGCGCGCGTGTGTGTTTATTGATATTTTATTTTATTCTTTTATATTGAGGATAATGGGTCTTGTGCTTTTTTTTCATCCAGTCACCATGTGTATGCAGTTGTGTAAATATTGTCATCTGTTCCCACCGGCACACGATGGCCTACGCGGAACAGGATTTAACGTGTGCGCAAGATGTTCTGTGTGCGTTCGCACACGTGACCTCGGTTTACAGTCTCATCCAAAAGACTTTTGGGGAGAGTGGAGTCAGCACTGATGTTAATGGTGGGCAGATGGTTGCATAGGTACAAAAATCTCACCTTTGGTGAAGCTTGGAGCTTCTAGCTAAAGATCATAACCCCCCCCCCCCAAAAAAAAAAAAAAATTAAAAAAAAAAAATGTAGTTAAAAACCTCAGCCCCTCACTCACCTTCCAAAGGTGATGAATAAAAAGAACAAACAAACATCTGAACAACAACAAAAAAGATGCTAGTTCAAAGATGGTTGGAAATCTGATTCTGCCAGACAACGAAGCGCGTGTTGGGAATCTCTCTGTGTCAGGAACACTTCACATGCTGGATCTGTCCGTCTTGACAAACCATAGCTCTATTCTCTGGAGTTAACATCAGTGCCGACTCCACTCCTCCCTAAAAGTCCTTCGGGTGAGATTATAAACTGAGGTCCCGTGAGCGAACGCATGCAGAATATGATCTTGCGCACACGTTAAAACAGAAGAGTAGGCCATTGTGTGCCAGTGGGAACGGATGACAAAATTGACAAAACTGCATACATACGGGGACTGGATGTAATAAAGCACGGGAGTCTTTATTCCATCATCCTCTAAACAAAAGCATAACATAAAATGTAAAATAAATAAGAATTTTAAATAAAGATAAACATCTAAACAAAAAACATGAATGATGCCATTTCAAAGACGGGTGGAAATCATATGCAACCAGTCAACAAAGCACACATTGGTGATCTGTTTTCTATGCAATATATCGGTAAAAAAAACAACAAAAAAACTGTACATGCTGGATCTGTCTGAACATCCATAGCACGGGGCACAAGCCAGTGTAGTACATAGTAGACACCCATCAGTCTAGGAAGACTATGGAGTTGCGCTCTAGTCTTTAGAGTGCAAAGCCATGACGAATGTCTTAACCATCCTGCCACCTTCAGCCTGTGATATAGTGCAGAAAAAGAACACTTCTCTCCTTTGCCGATTAAAAAATATATATTCACACGAGGTAATATTAGCCTTCAACAGACAGGAAGCAGTTGATGGCGCAGTGGTTACAGTGTCACACTCCTGATCAGGAATTCATTTATCGAAGGACTCGGGTTTAAGTCTCTCTTTCTCGGCCATATGGGGGGAACGAACGGGATAGCCTAGTGGTCAGAACATTGCGCTGGCAATCTGACGATCCGGGTTCGAATCTCGTTCAAGGTGATTTTTCTCTTAGAGTTGACATAAGTGCCGACTCCACTTCCCCCAAAAGTCCTTCGGATAAGACTGTAAACCGAGGCCCCGTGTGCACGCAGAACATCTTGCGGTACACATTAAAACCTGCTCCGCTTTTCCAAAGAGTACACCATTATGTACCACTGTAAACAGATGAGAAAATTTACAGAACCGTATACACACGGGGACTGGATATTTAAAAAAGCATATACGTGCTTATTTCATTATCTTCGATATAAAAGAATGAATAAACAATGTTGAAGGAGATGTTTCACCAACATTGTAAACACTGATTTTTTGCCATCATTTTGATTTTTCACCAACATCACGAACACTGATTTTTCACCAATGTTGTGATTTTTCACCCACAGTGAACAGTGGCTCTGATTACATTCTGTGCATTACATGCATTCGGTGCACGGAATAGAACCCACGGCAACAAGGGAGTCGTCCATGGCCAAATTCTGTAGGGAAAAAAGCTACTTTGGCAGGGAAACAACTACACACACAGACAAGAAAAGAAAAAAAAAAATGGGTGGTGCTGCTCTTGTAGTGATGATGCGCTGTCCCCAGGGAGAGGAGCCCACATTTCACACACACAAAATCTGTGGCGACTGAAAGTGCAAAACAATACAGTACAATACAAATCAAAACAAATGCATGCATAACATCTTGGTTCATGTTAAAAACCCACCCTGGGGGCGGGAAAGCCTAGTGGTTAGAGCTCCTGATCGGACGGGGCCCAGGTTTGAGTCCCGAAGAAGCTGCCTGTTTTAGAGGGGTTTTTCCCCCTGGAGTTTTATTTATTTTATTTATTTATTCTTTTATATCGAGGATAACAGAATAAGCAATCAAGTGCTTTTTTTCATCCGGTCCCCGTGTGCATGCAGTTTTGTAAATATTGTCATCTGCTCCCACCGGCACACGATGGCCTACTCTTACGACAAGCGGAACAGGATTTAACGTGTGCGCAAGATGTTCTGCGTGCGTTCGCACACGGGGCCTCGGTTTAAAGTCTCATCCGAAGGACTTAACGGCAGTAGCCTACTGACTCCACTCCCCCAAAGCCTTTCAGATGACTCTATAAACCAAGACTATAAACTGTTGCATAGAGTGATTTGGACTTATTGCACCGGCTCATCTTCGGTTTGGTTGAAGACTAAGCAGACTCACACAGTCATTCAGGGAATGTTCAAGGCACTGTAACACTTTGTGTTGAAAAACTTAAATCACCTGATGATGCTGAAATTTGTTGTTGTTGTTGTTGTTTTTTATTGCATAATGGTCAGTGATGATGCGGATGATGTGATGCTGCTGCTATGGAAGTGCATGGGCTTTGAGACTTGTTGACAGAGCTGTGCTCTACGTTCCCCATCACATCTTCCAACGTCAACTGAGCCCAAGAAATACAAGCACCTGCAGTGTTGTTCAGGTAATTTGGGCAACACTCTCAAAATGGCATTTGTATAGTGGAAGGAAGGTGGCAGGATGGTTAAGACGTTCGCCTGCCAACAAGTAAACCGTGAGGTTCTGGGTTCGATTCCTAGCCTCGCCCTTCCCAGTAGTGACGAAAAAGAAATGAACTGAATATCAAAGTCATTCGGATGGGGCTATAAACCAGGCGCCGTGTGCGAACGCACGCGGAACATCTTGCGCACACGTTAAAAACCCGTTCCGCCTTTCGGAAGAACAGGCCAATGTGTGCCGGTAGGAGCGGATGACAATATAAAAGCCAACATGCACGCATGTGTGTTTAGACACCATCCGTGGGGAAAAAATGGGGAGTTGGAGTCCCCAGTGCGGTTCGGGGCTATATATGGCAACGTTCTGGCGGCTTCTGCGACGGCACTGGAACCATTCGTATCGGTGATTGTCTTTCCAATGGATCATTCCAGTAACGCGGAGAGGGGAGTTCTGCTGCATGGGTAACAGCTTACCTTCCATACTTACCCAGGCTTTGCACTCCTGAACCAAGAGCCAACTCCATAGTATTCCAAGACTGATGAATGCCTACAAAAATGAAGCTTGATTATGTGGTCCCAGTCTTCCCAATGAGCCCATAGCAAAATCGCTCTGGGTAGGATATATATAGGATGAATATAAGGTTGGATGACGTTAATACAGATAATTTGTATTAATAGAGATCGTTCATTCTTTCCATCATACGAACTGCTTTGTAAGGCTGGATGCACGGTAGATCAGAAACTGTTCTTGCATCACTGTTTAATTATTAATATCTCATCTCATGGACACTTCTATTTAATAATGTGCATATGTATACAGACAATGAACCATATTGTCTTTTTTCCAAATCATAATGTATTATGTCTTGGTCGTTTTTTAATGTTTTATTGTTTAAAAAAAATAGTGTGAAGTTGTTAAAAGTGCGTCTAGTCAGAGGATTTAATTGCCTTTAGTTTGCAGCCAAACAACTGGTGTGTAAAATGTGATAATACATTTTAAAGTGTGCGCTTTCTAGATTATTTTGACATAATTATAGTATAAGTCAAGCTCCTATCTAACTTCCCCACAACAACAACAAACACAGAACACAGTGAAAAAGTTCCAAACTTTACTGTCCAAATTAAAAAAAAAAAAAAACCACTTCAGCACACACACACACATACACACACACACACACACACACACACACACACACACACACACACACACACACACACACACACACACAGAGGCTCTAAATCTAAATCTTAGATACTAAACCCTAACTTCATAATTATCCCGTATTTCCTTCCCTCCCCACTTTGCCCAACAGTCAGGAAGCAACGTTTCACATGCTTTCCTCAACCCCTCAACTCACAGTCTCCACACACCGCACCCCATGAGTTGTCCCTGGGCTGTTGAGTTTCCAGGCAGGATTGATTTGATTTTGATTTATTCTTTTATATCGAGGATAATGGAATAAGCACTGGTGTGCTTTTACATCTAGTCCCCGTGTGTATGCAGTTTTGTAAATGTCATCTGTTCCCACCGGCACACGATGGCCTACTCTTACGAAAAGCGGAACAGGATTTAACGTGTGCTGCGTGCGTTTGCACACGGGGCCTCTTTTTACAGTCTCATCCAAAGGAGAGGAAAGAGAGGAGAGTGGAGTCAGCACTGATGTTAACTCCAGGAGAAAAATCTCCTCGACCCGGACTCGAACCGGGGTCGTCAAATTGCCAGCGCAATGTTCTGACCTCTACTAGGCTATCCCGAGGTGGGGTATGGGGGGGGGGGGGGGGGGAAG
The DNA here is from genome assembly GCA_030674155.1 of Stramonita haemastoma. Lineage (NCBI taxonomy): Eukaryota > Metazoa > Mollusca > Gastropoda > Neogastropoda > Muricidae > Stramonita > Stramonita haemastoma. Next base: position 56,358,485 of record CM060332.1, on the reverse strand, counting down.
AAGGGAAAGGGGTCAAGGGGAAGAGGGATGGATCCAGGGGAAAAGGGCAAACAGGGGGATGGGAAGAGAAAGGGACTCAGGCTGGGGACGAGGCACGAGGCACGAGGCACGAGACACAAGGCACGAGGCACGAGGCACGAGGCACGAGACACGAGGCACGAGACACGAGGCACGAGGCACGAGGCACGAGACACAAGCACGAGACAGTTCTGACTCCTCTGCTGGAGACAACCAGAAACCTGTAACAGGCAACACTTGTGCTCCTGAGCATAATGCTGGTAACTAGCCTAGCCCTGGTGTTTAGAATGATTTTCCTGGATTCCTCTTAGGTTGACGAATTGTCTGTCTCTTTCAGAGCTAAAGATTCCATATCCAGTCCTCAGGGAACTCTCTCTCTCTCTCTCTCTCTCTCTCTCTCTCTCTCTCTCTCTCTCCTCTCTCTCTCTCTCTCTCTCTCTCTCTCTCTCTCTCTCTCTCTCTCTCTCTCTCTCTCTCTCTCTCTCTTTTTATTCTTATTTTGTGTTTGTTTTGTTTCCCAGACGTACGAAAGGTATATTTAGATAGAATTGTGATTTTGTTTGAAATAAATGCCCTTTTATGTATATTATGTGCTTTGGCATTATGATTTTTCAATGAAATTGAACATGATAAGTATGATGTACTTTCGAGTTTTGCTCATTGCAGGACACTTGTCAACTTTCCCACACCAACCATATGCATTGTGGCCCAAGGCCGATGTACATTAAATTTCTGAGTTCTGAGTTTCTCTCTCTCTCTCTCTCTCTCTCCTCTCTCTCTCTCTCTCTCTCTCTCTCTCTCTCTCTCTCTCTCTCTCTTTTCTCTCTCTCTCTCTCTCTCTCTCTCCTCTCTCTCCTCTCTCTCTCCTCTCTCTCTCTCTCTGTATATACATACTTATACGAACTTTTATATATATGTATATATATATACATACATATATATATATATATATATATATATATATATATATATATATATATAACACCTAATCTAACGCTTCATAATAACTATCCACGTCCAAATGGACTTATTTCCAAAACATTTAAAAGACCTTGCCATTAAAGATACATTATCCTTATAGGAAACAATATCAATCCATACCTACCCTCTAACACACTCACGATTGCACTATATCACACACAACTCAAAATGTCTTTATCAATTCCAACATAAGAATACTGAGTATTACAAAATATAATTAAAGGTCTTTCAACAAGAACCATTGATATTTTAAAACAACATAAACTAAGGATAAAATACCCCTGTGTTCACTCTACGAAAATACTAGTTTTACTTTACGAAAAATAAAGCATACTTCGGAGCAAAACACCCACAAAGCGCTTATATCCATTTAACGGGAGTGTTCAGTTAACACAAGACCAATAACAACCATCACAGCCATCACAACACCACACCAAACCAATCATACGGCACACTCCTGCACCCAAAATGGATGTGACAAGACGGATAATGACGAACTTCTTCTTTCTCATGACCGGGATGGTTGTGGAAAAGACATGAGAGACGATTCTGCAGCCAGCCGTCGCCATCCAGCCCTGTCCTCCGCCTTCCGAATGAGTGTTGGACTGTCCAGGTGGGTCCACTCCTTGATGTTATCCATCCAGCTTTTGGTTTGTCTGCCTCGGCGTCTGCCACCTTCTAGCGTTCCTTGTAGGACTGTCTTGGGGAGGGTGTTGTGGCGTGTGACACGGCCGAACCATGCCAGCTTCCTTTTCTTGACAGTGGCTAGTAGGGGTTCCTGAGGGCCAGCCATCAGTGCGACTTGACTTCGCACATAGGTGTTTGTTTTCCTATCTTTCCAGGAAATTCCAAGCAGTCGCCTGAAGCATTTTGTCTCGAACGTCTGGATCCGCTTGGTGGTTTCAGCGGTCATTGTCCAACTTTCGCAGCCATAGAGCAAGATGGAGTTGACCAGGGATCTGAACAATTTGACTTTTGTTTTGAAGCTGATGTTGCTTCTCCATATCTTGTTCAGTTTTGCCATAGCTGATGTTGCCATGGCTAGCCTGGTCTTGATCTCTGTGGTGGAGCGTCCATCTTTCGTGAGGGTAGCGCCAAGATATTTGAAAGCGTCTACTTCTTCCAGCTGCTGGCCATTCATGTAGATCTGTGCTGTGGTGTCGTTTGCACTGTTGACCAACACTTTACTCTTTTCTGTGCTGACTTCCATCCCAACGGCGCCTGCTCTGTCTACCAGTCTGTTGGTAAGGTCTTGGAGTTCCTTGTTGCTGCCTCCCATGAGATCAATATCGTCAGCGAAGCGCAGGTTGTTAATGGGTCGCCCTCCTATTGAGATGGTAGAGTGGAAGTCGTAAAGTGTTTCCCTCATGATGTTCTCCAGGAATAGATTAAAGAGAGTTGGAGAGAGCAAGCAGCCCTGACGGACGCCGACTGTGGTCTTGAAGTAGTCTCCGACTTGGCCATTGAGGAGAACTGCACTGCTGGAGGTGTTGTACAGCGCTTCTATGATCTGGATGAGACCCTCCTCAATGCCAAACTTCCTGAGGACTTGCCAAAGGCCTGCATGCCACACTCTGTCAAAGGCCTTCTTGAAGTCAATGAAGTTGTGTAGCAAGTCCCTCTGATGTTGCAGATGTTTCTCCATCAGGATTCGGCAACTGAAAATTTGTTCTACCGTGCTCCTTCCTGCCCTGAACCCAGCTTGTTCTTCTGCCAGGTGATCTTCCGCCTCCTTTTTGAGTCTGTTCAGTATCACTCTTAACATGATCTTGCTGGTGTGGCTAATGAGGCTGATCGTTCAGTAATTCTGGCACTGACGGAGGTTTCCTTTCTTGGGCAGGGGATAATAAGAGACTGTGTCCATTCTGCTGGCCACTGTTTTGTTGTCCAGATCTTCTGACAAAGAGATGTAATGACAGTGACCAGGTGTTCCCCTCCATTCTTGAGCAGCTCTGCTGGTATGTTGTCTGCTCCAGGTGACTTCCCAGTTGGTAAACTACGGATAGCTTCCTCCACTTCTTCCTTCAGCACTGGTAGTGGTGAAGGTTCCCTCTGTGGTGTTGCGTCCTCATCAATCAGGCTGTGGTCGGGCTGTAAGGGGTGGTTGTACAGGTCCGAGTAATACTGTGGCCATCTATTCAAAACTGCTGAGCTTTCAGTCAGCAGGTTGCCTGAACAATCCTCGATGACTGAGGATTTATTTTGCTGCGCCTTTGTGAGCTTCTTTAGGGTGTCGTAGGCGTGTTTGCTGTTCCATTTTGTCATGCCTGCCTCGATGTTCTAGCACTGTTTATTGATCCATTGCTCTTTTGCCTCTCTCATTTTCTTTCTCACAAGTTTGTTGGTCTCATGGTACTGTGCTGCATCTTGCGGGGTGGAGTGTTTGGTTTTCTTCAAGGATATTCTCTTGTCACACAGGTCAAGGATGTCATTTGAGGTCCAGGGTTTGTGTTTCTTTCTCTCGCGGCCAAGTACCTCCTCTGCTGTTTCTCGGACTGCCTCGTTGAAGCTGTTGGTGAGGTCGCTGATGTCGTTGTTCAAGATGTTGAGTGCCGCAAACCTGCCCCCGAGCTGTGCCTGGAAAACTTCAGCAACTTTTGGATCTCTCAACTTCTCCAGGTCAAACTTGATACGTGTGCGGGCAGTTTGGTACTTTTTCTTCAGCTTCATCTTCATGTTGATCAGTACAAGATCGTGGTCGCTGCCCACATCAGCTCCGGGGTATGTTCTTGTTTTGGCTCTGTTGATGCTTGACGATGCACCGTGGGGTGAGGATGTAGTCAATCTGATTGTGGATCTTCCCATTCTGCGCATGCCACATAGTTCTTCTTGACAGCTTGTGTGGGTAGAGGTGTGTTTGCAAGGGTTAATTGATGGCTATCTGTAAACTCCAAGAGTCTGAGTCCCCTATCGTTGGTCTCACCAGTGCCGTACTGACCAACTGTTCCAGCCCTTTGTTTGTAAGCATCAGGGCCAACTTTCGCATTGAAGTCTCCTTTTACAATAAGAAGGTTTTTCTTTGGAACTTTCTTGATTGTGTTTTCCAGCTCTTCGTAAAACTCTTTGACTTCTTCCTCATCGTGTGCTGTTGTTGGTGCATACACTTGAAAGATGGTGATGTTCTTTGGCCTGGTTGACACTCTGATGGAGATAATCCTACTGGATATTGGTGTGCAGCTCAGGATGCAACCAACTACTTCTTTGCATATAATAAAGGCTACACAGTTCATGCACTGTTTCACTTCCGCTGAACCAGATCTTGTGTCCGTCATCAGTCACTGACTCTCCAAATCCAGTCCATCTCACCTCTGATAGTCCGATTATATCCCATTTGTAACGTTTCAATTTGTGCTCCATGATCCAGTTCTTTCACTTTTCCGCAAGCGTAGAGAGTGCGGACATTCCATGTGCCAATGGTGGTGTTTTCAGATGGCAGATTTAAAGTTTTTAAGTCTTGAGCGCCAGTAGCACACTTATCACTTCCATCCTTGTGCTCATCGATGGAAAGCGCTGTCGTTGGTGATCCAGGCCTCGACCGATCCGGCATGTTGTTGGCTCTGGTTGTGTCTCTCATATCTTTTCAGTGGGCTTCGGGTATTCCCTGGTGGCGCCAATCTCCTCTCCAGGTCTCCATTAGGGATGCACCAGCTTTCAGTTCTTTAGGCCTGCCAGCAGGGTACTTCAGTCTTCGCTATTTTACCCATAGCTGGGAGGCTGGTGCCTGGGCACCAGGGCATATCCACACGACGGTGGGCCATGCGTGCCGCGCGTAAGGGGGACAGCTTTCCTCCCGGACCCAGTTATACCACCGGTACTCAGTTATACCACCGGTACTCGGTCGCGCAATGACGTAGCAAGCTCAGTGAGAACAGGGGCACAACGGGAAGGTGTTGCTACGGCACAGTAATGTAGGAGAGGCCATTGCAAGTGACCACCTGCCTGTTACCAGACACGGGCCCCCTCGGGGATCACTACACCTGGAAAGGAGAGGCTATGTTTTGCGCATTCACTTTCCTTAGGGAGAGCGGGACATTGTAGCACCAGACCTCAACCCTGCCACAGGGGGTACAGTATCAGATACCGACACCCTCACCCCAATGACGAACAGCAACAAATAAAAATATCCAGGACCTCCAGAGCGCAACCTTCTACGAGGCATCGACTCCCTCCTGCTCTCCAAGTGGAGACAAATAACTATACCACGCCCAACAGCAAGGCTGGAACAGCGACCAATGTCCTCTCCAAAGACTGACTCTCCTCTTTAAGGCTACAGCCCCTGAGCTGACCAAACCCTCACTCCCACCCAGGAACTTCAGGAGAAGCTCCCCTATATGAAGAAAAGCAGAGAGGAGGGAATGGTCGTGCAACCCAGTGGGAGATTCTATACACAAAAGAAAGTGTAAATGCACGAAATACGCCAAGAATGCTTATGTGCATGCAGAAACCTATGCTGGACATACACTCACAACCACAGACACACAGAACCAGTGTGAGAAACATGTGAACCTTGACAATCTGTTTAGCTTTGTTGTGTGGGCAGCAAGATAGTCATCACTGAAGTGGCATGAGAAAACATAGAGGTTTCCCCCATTAAGGCCTCAAGGGGCCAAGTTATTTGCAACTTGGGGATATTGTCTTTGCAGACTTTGTAGTCTATGCAACAGGTATAAATACAGGGATGGTCAGTGTGGCTAAACAGAGTTAGAGAGAGAGAGAGAGAGAGAGAGAGAGAGAGAGAGAGAGAGAGAGAGAGAGAGAGAGAGAGAGAGAAGAGAGAGAGAGAGAGAGAGAGTAAGCCTAGTGTCCAGCAGAGCATTGGAGCAAAGTAAGGGAGACCCATCTATGAGGACCAGATAAAGAGACCAATTGCCAGCTGCTGTCTTCACCAGGGTCTTCTTTAGCCTGGCTGCTGTACATTGCTCCTGTATTTCCTTACCCTGCCTTTATCCTTGCCATCTGGCTCTGTCACAAGTAGTAGTAGTAGTAGTAGTAGTAGTAGTAGTAGTAAGTAGTAGTAGTAGTAGTAGATAGTAGTAGTAGTAGTAGGAGGAGGAGGAGGAGGAGGAGGAGGAGAAGGAGGAGGAGGAGGAGGATCATTCAGACAGAATAGGCAGCTGATCATACTAGTGACCAGTACTAGCAGCAGTGGATTCTAAAGTGTACGTTGCCCATCAGCTTTTGAACTAAATATGCAGAGACCATGTTCTCTATTTTTCTTGTTAAGTGTGAAGGTTTGCACTGTTTGTTGTTTCCAACCACTTCAAGAGTTTCATTTCATTGAGCTTCTTCCTTTTCTCAGCCAGAGCATTGAAGGTGTACACAAAGGGGTTCAGAGCAGAGTTTAAGGGCAGCAGGAAGATAGCAAAGGCCACGTTGACTTCACCAGGAACAGGAATACCTGCCATGGCCAACAGGCCACACACCCCAATAGGAAACCAGCACAGGAAGTCGGTGACAGCCACAGTGATCAGTCTGCGAGCTATGGTCATGTCCTGGGACTGTTTGGTAGAGTCAGATGCCAGAGCGTTCTTCTTTATGGACCAGTAGATAAAGGCTTGACAAGTTGAGATCATCAGAAAGAGAACAAAGTTGAACACAATCATTACAGAAAAGGAGAAAAGATGCCCCTTGAATTTGAGTCTTGTAACTGGCAGTGGAATGCAGATTCCTGTTTGGCTGTAAAACTCCCAGTGGGATGTGAATGGAAGAAGTGGTAATGATGCAAGGCATAAACCCACTGACCAGGCCACAGCACAAGCAGTTATGGCTGACTTCCTCTCAAATCGAACACTGCTAAATGGGAAATGAATCACCAGAAAACGATCAAATGAAATCAACCAGATGATCATAGCTGACACTTCACTGGACAAGAGAGACAAGAAACCAGCTACTTTACAATACACATTGTTTTTCCACACATCATCGTAAAATACATACCTCCCACGGTAAACTTCATCAGCTACTCCAATAATGGAAAGGTAGATACCCATCAGCAAGTCAGATACACACAGACTGCTGACAAACAAGCCATAGGTACTGACTGAAGTCTTGCCAGCAAACTGCCTGATCATGACACTGCAGACATTGCCTGTTACAGCCAGACAGCTGATCAGCCAGAGGAAAGCCCGGTATGTCTGTGTCTGGAGTAAATCTTCACAGGAGGAAATTTCATCAGAAGGCGAATAACAAAATCCCATAGAAAAATGGTCTGGAAGAACGTGTTTACAGCACAATTTATAATTTTGAGCCCAAAGAACACTAAGACGAGAAAGACCTCTGAAGACATCAGAGGGAAATGCTTCTACATCAGTACCTTCTAATGACAGTGATGTTAGGTAAGACATATTCTGAAAACCTTTTCGTCCAATTTTTTTAATGGAACTGAAAGATAAATCAAGGTTTCTTACTTTCAAAAACTGTAAAATAACTTGTTTGTCAAATACTTGTAGATTTGTATGAGAAAGATTTAAGGTTTTTAGGGCAATCTGATATTGTTTGTCCATGGGATCATAGCTGAGTAAACTCAGAGGATTGCTAGCCAAGGACAAAGTCTGCAGATTTTTCCAGCTAGCAAACAAGGACATGTTAATGTGTTTCAGTTTGTTTTCAGTGAGGTCCAAATACCACAAATTGGACATCGTGATATTGGGTAATAAAAACAAAGAGCACCTGGCCAGAGATAGGTAAACCAGATAGGTGTTCTTGGTCAGATCAGAGAAGGTCATTCCTGACCCTGTCCCATCCAGGTAGCGGAGCTGAGGGAAGAGATGAGCAGAAAAGGGCTGAGGACACAGAAAGGAGTGGCCATGACACAGACAGGTTTCAGGACATGTCATGTCACACAACAGTTCATCGTCACCCAGTGGACAGTGAGGCCAGCCATCACACAGATGGTCACTGTGAACACACACAGCAGAGGACCGACATCGGAAGAATCCTGGACATGTCACATCCTCACAGGCCTCTTCATCCTCGTGGCCAACACAGTCAAACATTCCATTACAACGGGTGTAGACAGGCAGACAGTTGCTGACATCACCAGGACAAGGGTAATGGGTTTCAGGACAGAGGTCTCCAGGTTTTAGTTTGGTCAAAATGAATTCTTGGATTCCATCAAAATTTACCAACACAGGTGGCGGCAAGTGTGCATTAAAGATCAGTACTGTATTTAAACGTTGTTCACAATCTTTTTCGTCTGAGTCATCAAAACAATCAGTTAATACATTACAACGCTTATTGTATGTCACACACTGACCATTCAGGCAGGTAAACTCATCACAGGGAAGGTGTACACAGAACAATTCATCAGAATTATCTGGGCAGTCAAGTCTGAAATCACACACAAAGGAATATGAACACTGTGTTTGTTGCTGGTCACAAGAAAAGAATCTGACTTGTATTGTAAGCTCCTTCATCCATTTATGATTGTTGCTTGATGACTCTGGTCCACTGAAAAAGCAAGGAGTTGTGTGCCCTTCCTCACACACGTTATGTGGACCACAGGACAGAAATGTGTGTGTCAGATGACCACTTTGACACTGGGTCATTTTTTTTCGAGGAAAATGTGTAAGAGATAAGTTCTTAAAGTAAACAGATGTTGTCTTTGATTGCCCAATTTCATGTCTCAACTTGTTTATTTCACACAGTACATTTTTTCCATATGGCATACCTGGATTACTAACTCCTAATGTATCCCAAAAAGATAACCTGGTTTTATGAAAACAACGCCACCTCCGGTTAATTTTGACTGAATGATAGAGTACCGTGCCATCATCAGCTATAGGGCTGTTTCTGTACAGGTTTGGTGTAGACTTGTCATTCCACTCTACACCGATGGGTGTTTGATAAAAGTCTTTATTTAATGTCATGAACATGTGCATGACCTCATCCCATTCCTGGTTACGTTTCGGGGCTGCTAGATGACCCCCCATGGATTGGCATGCCTCTTTTGCTACATCATGTCCATTTTTGTTCAACATTCTTACATTCACCCCTTGTTTTCGTTGTAACCATTTGTATCTCGTGTGTTCTGATTCCAGGCAAATCTGAGAGGTAAAACCAGGCTCGGGAAACACTCTTCAGTCTGAGTCCATCTTCCAAACTGGATGAGTGCAGCTGAAAATGAAAACATTTTGTTGTGGTGGGGTGAGGGCCAGAAAAGTTGGAATGCAAAAGATAAAAGACATATTATGTAATAATAACAGAATGTGTGTTTTTTGTCATATTTGAAAGCTACCTCTAACATTTATTCCATGAACTCCGAGCTTTCATGGCCTGCAGAACACGCTGCTCCTTCTGCTGTTGTTGTTTGTCGTTCACACGAGTCCAGCAGTAAAACAGAGGGTACAGTGCAGAGTTGAGAGGTGTTATGACAACAGCCAGGATGACTATGAGTGTGTCTGAAACACTGGCACCATGCAGGACCATCAGACTGGTGGTGGTGATGGAGAACCAACACACAGCTGTTGTGACACTGATGTTTGTTACCAGTGGCTGTGAAGACAGTGCTTCCTTTGTCTTTGTGTCTGCCATGATTCTGTATTTTGGTTTTGACCTGTAAATGAACAGTTGGCCAACACTCACCATCAGACATGACAATATGTTGAATGTGAGAGAGAAATATTTCAGGGCAGCATTGCCTTTAGAGTTCTGCTCATCAAAGAAAACTAGATGGCACAAACCATTCAGGCTGTAGTCTCTGCTCTGTGAGAGCTCAGGATGTAGAGTTGTTAGTGATGAAAACAATGTTGACAACCAAGTCACTCCGAGAGATACAGACATTGACTTTGTAGAAAATTGAAGACTGCCAAATGGTGAACAAAACACAATGCCATGATCTAATGTCATGAACCAGATGATGAGAAGTGACATCTCACCAGAGAAAAGAGAAAGAAAGCCAGCTATCTTGCAAGCCAGGCTGTTAGTCCAGGCCTGTTCATACAGAAGATAGTCACCATTCAGCTGCACATCAGCTACAGCAATGATAGTGCTGCTGATTCCCATACAGGTGTAAGTGCATTGCAAATTCAAAATGCACAAAAAAGTATGCCCTGGAAAAGGTGGTTTCCTGGTCTTCTGACTGACAAAAACAAGAGCATTTCCAAAGACTGCCAAAAGACCAAAAAGATGAAAGAAATATGCAAAAATCTTTGGTGACAAAAGATTGTGGCAAGAAGAAAGTGCAGGTTGTGGTGCATTGCAGAATGGTTTTCTGGAGACTGTAGACATCAGCTGCTCACAACATACCCTGAAGTTGGATGAATGTATGATGGACAGGTGTTCCAGTCCTGAGAAAACATCCAGAGAGAAACTAGTTACTCTGTTTTCACGAAGATCTAACTCTTTCAGTTGCTGCAGGTGTTGAAAGCCATGTGCTCCTATAACTTGAATTTGTGAAAACGAAATGTTGAGAGACTCAAGATGTGTAAAAAGCTGTAAACCCTCACTGTCAAACATGGGAAGAAATGTCTCTGACAAATCAACCTTCCTTAACAAGTTTTGTGTAAAGTTAGAGGGATGTTTCACAAGTGAGGTCAGAGGATTGTTGGCTAGTATGAGAACACGGAGATTTGCTAACTTTAGAAAAATGTTAACAGTGATATTTGTAATGTTGTTGCCATTCAAATCCAGAAACTTCAGGTTCGGAAAGGACATGACAGGTAAAGAAACAAGAGAGCAGTGTGAGAGAGTCAGTCGAACAAGGTAAGTGTTGTTCCTCAGATCAGACAGCGTCATCCCTGAACCCTGAGCATCCAGGTAGCGAAGCTGGGGGAAGAGGTGAGGAGAGAAAGGCTGAGGACAGACAAAAGACAGTCCCAGACACAGACAGCCCACAGGACAGGTCATGTCACACAGCCATTCATCATCACGTTGTGGACACTGCCCCCAGCCATCACACACATGATCTATGTGCAGACACACTGGAGAAGCACGACACCGGAAAAATCCTGGACATTCTGCACTCTCACAGCCTTGTTCATCCTCCCTGTTGATGCAGTCATAATATCCATTACAGCGAGTGTAGGCAGGTAGACAGGTGAGTTGCTCCGTTGGGCACAGGTAATGGCTGTCAGGACAGGACTCATTCACTTTCATTCTTTTGTAAGAGAACAAACCTTTGCCATTAAGGTTAATGAAATATAACACCTGTGCTTTTAGGGAAATCAATTGAATTTGTAGACCAGAGCAGAGAGTTTTCTCTCGAAAAAGATCAAAAGTCATTACCTCATCAGAGTCATCCAGACAGTCAGAAAATCCATTACAAAGTTTATTAGATGACACACACTGACCATTTTCACACAGAAAACCCTCACATGGAGGGTGTGTACAGAATGACTCATCACTGTTGTCTGGACAGTCCTGTCTGAAATTGCAAACAAGAGTGTGGGGCAGTGTGGTAAAATCATCGTCACATGCGAACATCCTAACTGTAGGCCTAGCACCATGGTGACAAGACTGACATAGCAGGGAGTCTGGTGTGTATTTAGTTTGTCCACATTTGCTGTCCACATCAAACAGGGAAACCTGCAGTGTAAAATGACCACCTGGACAGGAATGAAAAACTCCTGGCAGTTTTTGACTTGGGAGTTGGTCTTGTGTAAGGGATATGAAGACAACAGATTTTTGGTCAGATATACTCTCTGACTTGAATTCACACAGAAAAGCATTATCATTAAGATAAGCTGTCAGTATACTGATCTTGTGACTGTTTCTTGTTAAATATCCTCTAAGTGTTTGACCAGGAGAATTCTCTCTGTACCCCAACTGAAGTTGAAAAACGTCATAAGCTACTGTCTTGTCGGACCACATGTAAACCAGTCTATACATGAAAGGTGACGTATACAGTCCAATTTCAAAACCTACTCTCACATGTGAAGGACGGACACAGCTGCTCGTTAGTCGTTCTGAAACTGCTATCCAATCAGCTTTGGTTTTCAGTGCTGCAAGGTGTCCACCAAAGAATTGACACTTGTCTTGTCCTTCATAGAAGTCAATACTGACTGTCTTGTTTAGGAGCACGAAACATCTGTTGACAGATGCAATCCACATTCTACAACCCGCAGAATAGGGAGGGCAATATTTTGTTTCGTTTTGACCCTCCACAAACTGTGGACTTTCAACACACACTGACTTGATCCCAGTCTCATCAATAAAATTACAATCAAAGATTGGTTTGCTACGTGCATTCAGGGAAGAATATGCAAAGTCTGTGAAGAATATGTAGATTTTCTTACTGTTGAGCATTAAGCCTTGGGAAACTGTGCACTGAATTTGTAAAGACGAGGAATTGAAAAACGCTTGCATAAAAGGAGAATACAAATGACACACATTAATTACCATGGCTGGGTTTCTGTCACGTCCCTGCTCAAATACTTTGATGTAAGACTGACAGACAGCCACCCAATGTTTTCGGGTAACTAAGAAAAATATTCCATGTCCAGCAGGTGCTGATATGTTAAACCAGTCATGTATCTCTTTTAAACAAACACCTCTTGGTATACCCAAGACAGCATATCCAGTGGACGCTGAATGATATGTAATGGAAACAAACCTGTGTTTTTCTCTGTAAATGATTTTTATGTCAGTAGATTTGCTGTTGTAAAATGAAATGTACGCATAATTTGTACTCCAATAAAAGTGCCTAGGATTCGCTCCCATATTTGTCACAAAGGTAAGAATGTAGTCAGCAGATAAAGGACTTGGGGTCGGAACTTCAGGAGGACTGTCATAGAAATGCACAGCCCAGTAGTGATCCTGACATACTGGAGGTGAACCAGCAAAATAGACGATCATTTCAGCTTCAACAGTATATGAAGAGTTGAATATTTTTTCATGCACGTGACAGAAAGTTTGGGAATCTACACATCTGCCATAGACCACTCCTGGGCTTGAGGGAAACATCAGTGTTGTGTTTTCACAGTCAGTCACATTACCATAATATGTCACTTCCATACTGGGCTGTGGCAGTAAACGTTCCATACCAGGACAGATGAGGTCAAGGTCAGGGGTCAGGGGGTTTCCATTGTTACCAACAGTGCTGGACTGTTCCTTGTTGATGGCAGTGGTCTCCTGTCTCCTGGTTCTGCTGCCAAGGCTTGTGACAGAGGAGTTGCTGAAAAAGGTGACAGAGCTGGTACTGGGAGTAGTGACATTGGTTAGAAATTTGTCTTTGCTTTTCCTGTTGTTTTTCTTTTCACTGCTTCTAGTCACACTGGTGTTGCCATGTACTGCTATACCTGAAAGTAATGTTGCTTTATTATCAGAGGGTATACTAGCTCAGGTGTAAGTAATGTTGCTTTATTATCAGAGGGTATACTAGCTCATGTGTAAGCAATGCTGTTTTTATGTTAGAGGGATATGATACCTCAGGTGTAAGCAATGTTGTTTTTTTTATGAGAAGGATATGAAAGCTCAGGTATGATAGCTAAACACTCCTGTGCTTTTTACATCCAGTCCCTGTGTGTATGCAGTATTGACAGTTTTGTCATCTGTTCCCAGCTTACACGATGGCCTACTCTTCCAAAAAGTGGAACGGGTTTTAACGTGTGGGCAAGATGTTTTGCGTGTGTTTGCACACGGGACCTCGGTTTATAGTCTCTTCGAAGGACTATTGAGGGGAGTGGAGTCCTCACTAATGTTAGGTCCAGAGGAAAGATCTCTTGAACGAGATTCGAACCGGGTCTGCAGATCACGAGCCCATCACTCTAACCACAGGCGTGGTGTGGTGGTGTGTGTGTGTGTGTGTGTGTGTGGTGTGTGTGTGGTGTGTGTGTGTGTGTGTTGTGTGTGTGTGTGTGTGTGTGTGTTTGTGTGGTGTGTGTGGTGTGTGTGGTGTGTGTGTGTGGTGTGTGTTGGGTGGTCCTATTACAGGCAATGATTATCATAGGTAAAACAAAGTGACATTAGAACAAGAAAAACGCGTACTTCTTAACTTAAAACAAATGGGCAACTGGACTTAAAAGCAAACGTTCTACAAATTTTGAACATAAAAAAGTCACTGAAAACCTTTTCTAATGAACAATAGGAATATGGGGGGGGGGGGGTCTTTTTAAGGTTTGGCATTTACTTGTTAAATGAAAACATGACAGTCTTTCACTGCAACAGCATGTAATGCCTGTTACAAGTTTTGTTTTTATGCCATTAAGATAAAGAAGTGAAGTAATTTGTCTGAGCTTTGCTTTGCTGTAATGGGGGAAATTTGAAACTATATGTTTTAGGTTTTAAGTCTTTATGACATGTTTTATTAGAAATGCCACTGAAGTCCTTATCCAAACAACTTCATGTGTATTTTTCATTCTTTTTCCAACAAATTGTAAGTCTCGTATATCTATATCGAAGTGGATAAATGCAATCACTAGATCCTTCCTCGTGGTTTGCACCCCTTTTGGCAACTTGGTCAGCCCACTCATTATAATGAAAGCCAAGATGAGAAGGAACCCAACCAAAAGCTTACATCTGTTCTCTAATTTGAGACAATGTATAAGATGACTTATATCTGTCACAATGTTAGAATGTGTTTTAACTGAAACAGATTGAAGAGACAGTAAGGCTGATTTTGCATAACACAAACTAAAACTTGGAAGACAAAAAAGGGTAAAGTCATTGATATAGGTTAGAGCCATAAGAATTGCAATGAGCTCCACAGTATAAACAGATCGATTTTGTCCAAAGTAATATGATTTTACAGTTTTAAGTTTGGGGATGACAAAGGCTATGCCTGCTTGTTGACTGCTAAGAAGTGGAACATCTGTTTCGATTAGCATGATTTAGGGTATGTGTTTGCAATGGTGATCTAACAGAGCTGATTACAATGTATTTATCATCTGTCTTGTCAGGTGATGCTCAATTCAAATGTTTTTGCTTTTTCCACTTTGACAAGGTGTGAGTTGCTACATAACATTCTGAATGATCCTGCTTTGTCTGTATACTGTCGATAGATCGAATGTTAAAAAGGAATGTTCTTTGCTCTTTTGGAAACTCAACATCCGGATTTATCTTGACCTCTTCTGATACAAATTGCTGCTATGAAAACTTCTAACATGTATTCCCTCAACAAGTTTCTGTATTATCTAAGGAACACGCTACTTCCTTTGCATGCCAGAGATTATGCATTGAATGAACACCAAGACATTCATAAGTCATCTGCATATTGAGCAATGAGTAATGTATTTGAAACACGTTTAGGTAGATCATGTGAAAATATATTAATAAAATGCGTGCTACCACCAAACCTTGAGGTTAAACATATCCTGTGAAGTCTCAAATTTGAATACGTATTCCATACCCATACTTAAATATTCCGTTTACTCAAGAAACTTTTTATATAGTAGTTAATATGTCCCAGCAGCCCTATATATTTTAGTTTATGTAACACTTCCTATTCCACACTTGATCTAAGCTTTTTATGTCACAAAATGTTGCAAGGATATTTTCTATCTGGCAAACTGGTATTTCATTTGGGTGCTAAGTATAACTAAATGGTCAATAGATGGTTTTTCCTTTTTGAAAGCCTGTTTGGTTAACTGATGTAATATCCCTTTTACAACATAAGGGAGCTAATCTTCTTAAAACAATTATTTCCATTCCTTTGCAGGCATAGGATGTCAAAGCAGTAGGTCTGTAACTTTTCTTGTCATTTCTAGGTTAAGAATAAATAAATAAATTCAATCAATAAATAAATGACATCACTAGGGCTCTCTGACCAACACACATTATGATGACATCACAAATGCTCATCTGTGGACTTCCGCCCCTCCTCCAGGTGTAAAATAACAAATCTGGGTACACCTGTGGCCAGGAGATTGAAATGAGTGGTGTGGGAACAGTGGAACAAGAACCCACATAGAATGATGCAGCAAAAAAACAACGTTTTAAAAAAGAAGGCTCTCTGACCAACACACACTATGATGACATCACAGGGGCTCCTAAGCTCACAGCCTAAACACACACTATGATGACATCACTGAGGCTCTCTGACAATACACACTATGATGACATCACACGAGCAAGGGCTGTCCATAGTGCTCCCTTTCACATCATCACTTTATAGCTTCCCAGTGCTGACAGCTGATTAAACCCTTCCACCTCCAGACATTCCTTTCCTGAAAAGAAAGGGAGGCTGGCTGGCTGTGTGTGTTATCTCTCAGTGCCCTATTAGTTCTGTATTAAAACCTGTGCTCAGGGTTGTTTTTTCCCTCTTTTTATGTTTTCTGTTCTCTGTTATCCCATATCTACAGTACTGATATTTTAACACTTTATTTTCACATCCTTGTGTGTGTGTGGTGTGTGTGTTGTGCTGTGTGTTGTGTCGTCTGTGCGTGTGTGTGTGTGTGTGTTGTGTGTGTGTGTGTGTGTGTGTGTGTGTGTTGTGTGTGTGTGTGTTTGTGTGTGTGTGTGTGTGTTTTGTGTGTGTGTGTGTGTGTGATGACAAACAGTGGAGTGTATCTTAGTCTGTTAACAGATGTTCCTGAATCAATGTTTTGAACAAAGCTACTGTAAATTACTCTGTGCATTAATGTCTATGTGGCTAGCTGTTCATGGAAAAAATATTACTGACTGGTGGTGATCATGTTGCTATACAGCCTGCAGTGTTTAGTAGGGTCTGAGTGCTGTGTATTTTTTTTATATCAGTGAATAATCTTAGTGTAAATAATATATGAGAGATGTGTGGCATTAGAGATGAAGAAGAGTAAATCCAAATCATGATGCAAAAGCAGCTCACTGTTGTTTCTCCAAAACTGCAGAGCACCACAGAAACCCACCAGGTGAAAAAAAACTTTAGACTTGCTTGTACATACATTAAAAGAAAACTGTCTAAAAGCATAGAGAAAAAAGGCAGACGCAGATACTCAAAGTGTAGTGGACAGGATTAGTGATTATGTTTCAGTCACCCATTTTCATTATATAATAAGAAAAGCAAAATTAGTGTTGGGGAATTTTTGTGTTTAGTTGGACTGGGCCCATTATATTATCAACTTGTTACTCCTGGTGCCAGCCAAAGTGCCATGAACTCCTTCATGCTTTAGTAGCTGTGAAAGAACAGTACACAGAGATGTATAAACAGCTCTGTGAACAGACACTAACTTTTGCACAGGCACTGGCCCAGCAGCAGTCAGCCACTGATGGATTGTTTACAGTGGAGTACTTAGCACGTGTCTACAGCCGCCAGGATGAAAGTATAGGGCAAGAAAGGCAGGCAGCAGGCATGCATACAGCCTGTAGTGCATGACCCTGGTTGCTGTTGTTCTTGTTTATTTGACTGTTCCAAGACACAGTTGGAAAATGATGAATTTTACATGAAGGAATTCATTTCTAGATTAATAAGATTAGATTAATTAATCTGCCTCAGCAGAAGACATAGAAACTGAACATGTATGTGTTTCCTATCATTAAGTCTGCTTTTTATTATCTTTCTAATGACAGGGCTTAGGGCTTTTTTTCCTGTAGGCAGAAAATGTCCGTAGTTATTTTGTACAAGAAGTCAAATCCCCCCTCACAGCCCTGCCTGCATTGGTTGCTGTACAACCCTCCTTTTCCTGCTGTGATATTTATAACTCCCCACTGCTGGCAGCAGGTCATGAACTCTGAGCCAGGCACTAAAAGTAAGGGCAGGAACAGCAGTGAGAGGCTCTCTGATCAACACATCTATGATGACTCACGAAAGGTCTCTGACCAACACACACTATGGTATGGACATCACACGATAGGGTCTCTGACCAACACACACTTGATGACTCACTAAGGGTCTCTGACCAACACACACTAGTGATGACCTTCACTAAGGGTCTCTGACCAACACATACTATGATGACATCACGTAGGTTCTGACACACACATGCTATCATGACATCACAAGGCTCTCTGACAACACACACTGTATGACTCACGAAGGCTCTGACCTCACAACTTTAATGACATCACAAGGCTCTCTGACAACACATACTATGATGACATCAGAAGGCTCTCTGACAACATACACTATCATACATCACTAGGCTCTCTGACCAACACACATATACATCGACTTGAATACACATCTGACGTAGGCTTTCTGACCAGCACATACTCATGATGACACAATTGATATTGCTCTTATTGTAAGAGATTTTAGAATTATTTGTGCATTGGTAGTGTGATGTATGCTGCATGTATACAGTGTGTGCATCGTGCATGCACCAGCTCGTGTATGTGTGTGCATGTGAGGAGGGACGGGTTGGAGAGTGTGTGTGTCTGTGTGTATCTGTGTGTAGAATTTTTGTTACTCTCAGTGATTGATGTTTTCTGTTTAGTCTTCTATACATGGCTTGTCTTTAACTTTACATATCCTGTAGTCTTGTACACCGTGGGGGCACCACTGATGATTTTGCAACCAGCTTCCTCCACTTCCAGCGGTTCTGCTTTCTGTAGCAAATTGCTCCACCCAAGGCCTGTCCACTCTCTGATGTTGTCCTCTCATCCTTTTCTCTGTCTGCCTCTTCTCTCCCTCAATGTACTGTTCCCTGTAAGACTGTCTTGGCCAGTCAGTTCAAGATAAAGGTAAAAGAGCTCATCAGATATTTTCACTGCGGTTAATTCATAACTCTATACCAGCCTCTATGGTGCAGTGTTTACTGCCCTGGGTTGTGGACCGGAAGGTTGCGGGTTCGAATCCCTTAAGAGGCATAGAGTTTCTTTTCGGACACTGGCATACTCCTACCCAGAGTGAGTGTGCAGTGGGCTCAGTGGGAAGACTAGGACCACGCAAGTCGGCTTCATTCACAATACGGATACGAGTTTGAGTGATGTTCAAACTACTTTACCAACTCTATAGGTGTCTGTATCTCTCAGGCCCGGTTGATACCGGGATATATTATGATAGGAAGTGTGGATTTCAGCCCTATCAAGTAGTCTTAAAGCACATGCACTTCCATAGCAGCATCATTACATCATCTTCATAGTTATTGATCATCACGCAATGATAAAAATTCCTCTGATTTGGTGGACCCCTATTTCTCTGGTCTCATGGTGACCTCAGACTCGGTTTCCCCATACACTTCTGTGCCTGTGGTGAGTTTGTGTTGGAGCTTCAGGGTGGGAGGCTTACAAGGGAAGGTCATTGGAGGGACGTTGCGGTGGTCGCCACCCTAGGTGGGCAACTCTCTCAATCTGGCTCCAGGACTGAGCCATTACTGTCGTCAGTAGGGGATACGTAGGTTGTGTCCTGCGTACATTAGTTCCTAACAGGCACCACAGAACACCACCAAAGTGACCCAGCAGCTGTGCAGGGCCCCTCTGGCTGGTGATCCTATGGCGGCGTGACATTAATGATCTCTGTGTGGACTTCTCACCCCGAGGATTTGACATGACGAATCTGGGTATGGCTGGGGCGTAGAGATTGAACTGAATGGCGTGAGAACAACAGGACTGGAACGTCGCAGAAGATGGGACAACATCAACATAATCAAAAATCTTAACTCTACAATGGACTTCTCACTGAATGTAATATTGACAGTTCTGTAATTCTTCTTATGCCAACAGTACTTAAGATACCACAACGGTGGCGCAAAATAGCTAAATTTGATATGGATTGTGTCGTTACCAGATGGGACAACTTCAATGTTTCATCTTGAACGTAAGAGAACATCTTGAAACTAATCATCAAAAATCACTCAAAATGCCTGTAGATGGCTCATTTTATAACCAAGTGCAGGATCAGGATTTGGTATCTCTACTTTCAAAATGTAAAACGCCTATTTTCGTAGGAGAGGTTTTGTATTTTACAACATAACCATATACAATCGTTATGGCACTCATGACAAAATTGACAAAACTGCATACACACGGGGACTGGATGTAAAAAAAAAGCACATACGTGCATATTCCTTATCCTCGATATAAAAGAATAACTAGATAAATATAAAATAGATATGGTTGGCTTCTGACAAGTGTTGATTGTGTCATCTGCGTTGACTCAGAATCCGTTTTATATTGCTTACAATACTGGCATGAAAAAAAGAGATTGCCTTCAAGCGCCTGGGCTTTATCACAGTTCTTGATTAAACCATTGATGCTGGGTGCAACAGCAAAGTGAGAGGCTGTATGATCAGTGGTTTTCCCTCTCATGTAATTCCACTTTACAGTTTAACCTTTAGTAATCGACTATGACTCTGACTAGGAAGCTTGACTTGCACAGTCCTTATGTGCTGCAGCCCTGGAGGCTAGTTGGCCTTTGGAGAACATCTCCAACGCTGTCCTTATGTCCTCTTGGCCGAGAGAGTGGGGGTGTGCTGTGGGCTAGGCACTTCCACTATATTCAAATTTCTGCCCAGTTTTCGAAACAGCGCAGCTGCCTCCTTTGCTTCCGAGGTCACGAGGTCATCGTCGAACACGACGGACAAACATATATATTAAAAAGAGGGGAAGGTGCATTGTTTAATGCAGGATAGCTAATGCATTGCATCGTGTCAAGAAGTGTTGTAATAATGTCTTGCTGGTTTCCTTCCCATTGCGCCATTTTCGAAAAAGAGCCTTATAAAGGTAAAGGTAAAGGTGTCCCATTACCTATGTGGTCGTAGGGGAGCGAGGCATCACAGACCTCAGCTTTTCTAAGGGCCAGCATATTGAGGGTGGCGCCCATCTCCTCTCCCTCGCTTCTTTACCTTCCCTGACCCTAGAGTGGGCAGGTACCCATTGACAGCTGGGTAAACTGGGGGGGACTGTACTAAAGTCAAGGCGCGCAAACGGTCACCCATCCACTTGGTAACCACGCTCCACGCTGCTTAACTTGGGAAAAGCCAGCGCTCTGACCACTTAGCTATCCCCCATTATACAACTTGGCTAAAAACAAGGTGCAAAGAGAGAACTGGCAGAAACTATATTGAAACGGGATTTTCATGAAATTTTATTCTCTATTAGAGAATCACACAAATAATCGGTGGATCGGTCGTCTAGAAGGTAATGCGCCTTGCCTAGAAAGCGAAAAGTCCGGGTCGGAGTGTAAGTGGTTTGAATCCCGTTTGGCCCCAAAACTTCCCCCCCCCCATCCATTAGACCATGAGTGGTTGTCTGGGCGCTAGTCTTTCGGATGAGACGATAAACCGAGGTCCCTGGTGTTACACATCATTATTTAGCGCACACAAAAGAGCCCACGGCAACAAGGGGGTTGTCCCTGACAAAATTCTGTAGAAAAAAAGCCACTCTGTTAAGGAAACATATTATACAGTTACAGACAGGGGAAAAAAAATTAAGTAGGGGCTGCACTTGTGGCGACGTGCTCTCCCCGGGGAGAGCAGCCCGGATTTTCACGCAGAGAAATCTGCTGTGACATAAAAGTGGTATAAAATAATTTTTCTAATGTTCCCAAGAGTTTTTAACTGTGGTGTTGTCCAACACACACTTTAGGTATGATACCTAAATTTAGTTTGAAAAAAAAACTGTGTATAAAAGAGTATTCCCAAAATGTAGGCTATGCACATGTTCTCGTTTCTTGTTTGGTGAACATGTTCTTTGTGACCCCCCTACCTTGAAATCATTTTTCTTCTTCTTCTTCTATCCCGTAGTCTATTTAGACTGTAGGGGCGCCAGGGAAGACCTCGCAACCAGCTCTCTCCATTTCCCTCTGTCCTCGACCTTTCTCAGAGTGTCACTCAGCCTGAGGCCATTTCACCAACACAAAAAAATCTGGTATTACAGATCTAAAATAAAATAAAAAAGAATCTGTTGTTATTCTTACCTGTGGGCCAGATATCGTTGACATTGTTAAGGTTATTTATCAGTCTGCTATTCATGTTCTGCCGTAGGTTTTGTTTTGCTTTTAGTTGCTTTTGTTGTTTTGTGTTATATTTTTTTGTATATATGTAAGCCCTTGCCTAAATCTAATATCACCAAGAGTGATGAGACTATAAATGAAAAAAAACAAACAAACTTCACAACATAACACAACACCGCACTGCACCGCACCCACCATATCACACTACCCTACCCTACACATCACTACACTACACAACACAACACTACACTACACGACACGACACTACACGACACGACACTACACGACACGACACACGACACACGACATGATCCTACCCTACACCACACCACACCATTGCACTGCACTGCACTGCACTGCTCAGTGGTCAGAGCACTTGCTTTCCCCAAGCAAAGGTTAAGCAGCATCAAGCGTGGTTAATAAGTGAATGGGTGACCATTTGCGTACCTTGGCTTCAGTACAGTGCCCAAGTTCACCCAGCTGTGAATGGGTACCTGCCCTCTTTAAGGTCAGGGAAGGTTAAGCAGCGAGGGAGAGGAGATGGGCGCCGCCCCCAATATGCTGTCCCTTAGAGAAGATGAGGTCTCTGATGCCTCGCTCCCTTACGAACCACATAGGTTA
>CM060332.1:56308619-56326119 GCA_030674155.1 Stramonita haemastoma | reverse complement strand
CCTTCCTGTCATATTCTCCTGCCTTTTTTTTTTAACAGGAAGACTTAAAAGATGACAATTTTCTCCAATACCGAAGTCGGATGCGCTGGGCCTGATTTGTCAGGTGCTGAACGGCAGCGCAACGTGTTTTCACTCGTATGATAAACTACAGTTGCTGTCTGAGCGTTAGACGAAGAAGATGTTTAGTCTGTGACATCAATATTGAAAGTCAAGCTGTTAGTTTTGCAGAAAGTGTCTTCTTTTCTTTGTTTTTCTTTTGATTCTTTCTTGTTGCATTAAACCGAGGTCCCGTGTGTTACACATCATTATTTAGCGCATGTAAAAGAACCCACGGCAACAAGAGGGTTGTTCCTGGCAAAATTCTGTAGAAAAAAGCCACTCTGATAAGGAAACAAAATTATACAGTTGCAGACAGGAAAAAGAAAAAACAAACAATGGGTAAGCACTGCACTTGTGGCAACGCGCTCTCCGGGGAGAGCAGCCCGAATTTCACGCAGAGGAATCTGCTGTAACAGAAAGTGGTATAAAATAAAATGTTAAAAAAATGTTGTTCTGTTTTTCCTGTTCTCTTCTCTTCTTTTTCATTGCTGCACCTTTTCTTTCTTTCTTTTGTTTTGTTCCTCGGATAGAGCTTCCAAGGTTTACTGATTGTGAGAGTTTTGCGTATGCGAACAACCCCTCACCCAATACACACACACATGCACGCGCAGTCACGCACGCACGCACACACACACATGCACGCACACGCACGCACAGGCACGCATGCACGCACGCACGCACACTCACACACACACACACACACACACACACACACACACACACACACACACACACACACACACACACACACACACACGTTGTGCTATATTTCCTCTTGGATTCAACCCAGACATTGTAAAAAGATGTTTGATGTGTATGTTCTCAATGTGGTTTGTGATGATGCAGATCTTGCTCTCTTTGGAAAATGGTTATCAGACTTAAGATTAATGATTGATTATAAATCGTTTTGAACAGTCAGACTTCTTAATACAAATTTACTGCAAGCAACACTCCTATAATCTTCCAATGGTAAAAAAACCTCTGGTGCACTGTTTGTTTTTAAACATGAAGCATAAGTAGGTAGGCCTAGAGCAAGTTTATATGCCCTGCTTTGGCGTTTTTTGAAAGGATGTTTTGGGGCACTAAAAATACTTTCTGGGCAAAGGTTAATACCCAACGAATTAGCGATGTCGAAAGATGCAACAAGGTGAAAATATCTTGGCCCCAAGGCTGTTTACTGACAATTTTCAAAATGCTTAAGCTTTTTCCTTGCTTTTGTTAAAATGTATTCAATATGTTTATTCAACGTTAATTTTGATGTTAGAAAAACTCCAAATTGAGCAAATGATGTTTAGTTACATTTTTCATGGGAATTACTGATGTTAGAAATTGTTAGAACTGCGTGTTCCTGTTTGTTGATTGTAGTTCAATAGTGGACGGGATAGCTCAGTGGTCAGAGCGCTTGCTTCCCCCAAGTCAAGTTAAGCAGCGTGGTTACCAGTTGGATGGGTGACTTGTCTGCGTGCCTTGGCTTCAGTACAGTCCCCCCTGTTCACCCAGCTGTAAATGGGTACCTGCCCTCTTCAGGCTCAGGGAAGGTAAAGCAGCGAGGGAGAGGAGATGGGCGCTGCCCCACTATGCTGGCCCCCTAGAGAAGTTGAGGTCTCTGACATCTCGCTCCCCCTACGACCACATAGGTTATGGGACACCTTTGCCTTAGGCGAGTAATGTAAAGTTTGGGGTTTTTTTAATGACTCAGCAAGTATTGATCCCCCGAAATTCTCTTTCCCATACATTGCCAACTACAACTCCCTTCCTCTGACACAGTTGAATCTCTTTCACAATGAGATATTTTTCCACCAAAAAATTTCAAATTCTTATATTTTCAAAATGGCTGATACAACAAACATGAAGATGCAAGCCAAAAAAAACCATTGAAGTGGCAAAAGAAGCATGGTTCACCCAGTTACACAGTTGATTTTGGGGAACAGAGGACAATAATATTACAAAACTCCATACACACGGGGACCGGATGAAAAAAAAGCACATGATTGCTTATTCTGTTATCCTCGGTATAAAAGAATAAAATTAATAAATTATCAGTGCAAGACCAAAAACAAAGAGGGAACAATACATTCAAATTTCACAGTGAGAACTGAATAGTTAGAGTCACTGTCATCTATACTGTTTGCTGACAGTGTCACTGCTACTGTTGCTACTGCTAATGATGGTGGTGAGATGAAGATATTGCTGATTATGATAATTTTGATAATGATTATGATAACTACTTTTTTAAAGTAGCCGTACAGCTCTGTATGCCTTACGAAATGACAGTTGACTCTCTCTCTCTCTCTCTCTCTCTCTCTCTCTCTCTCCTCTCTCTCTCTCTCTCTCTCTCTCTCTCTCTCTCTCTCTTACACACACACACACACACACACATACACACATACATACATACATACATACATACATACATACATACATACATACATACATACGTACATACATACGTATGTACATACATATACACATAGTACAGTACACACAAACACACACATTAGGACTACACACAGAGAGACTACAGTACACACAAACACACAGAGACTACACACAGAGAGACTGCACACACACACACACACACACACACACACACACACACACACACACACACACACACACACACACACACACACATACACACACACACTACACACACACTACACACATACACACCATTGATCATACAACCTGTTTTGTGTATACATACACACACTATAGCACTAAAAACCAACCAATACAACACAAACCCACTCCATCCTACAAACCAATCCTCAATTATACTTCTTCAAATGACACGAACCGTTACCAGAAAACGTACCCCACATTTTAAAAGCAAGCTGGGGCGAAACCCTCTGCGAACCTACACACACACGATTCTCTTCAAACAAACACCCATCCGGAGCTTGCGGAACGACAGAAAACTCCCGCCCAGAAAACGACCTGTGACCTATGCCCAACACACGCGCTAAAGTTCCGGTCACGTGAACATCCTCCATGTTGTTGTAAGGGAGGTAAGGCGCCAGCATGACTAGGCCATTCACCACATCCCAGGACAAGACATAGAGGTTGCCTTTCACGTGTGTGGGGTAGAAAGTGAAAGGGTAAGCCTCTTTACTGACAGCGTACCTGCCCGAGCGTTCGCAGGGTGAACCGGTGAAGACGGAACCCCAGATGACGTTAGTGGTGTTGTGTGACGTCAGGAGACGGAGCAGACGCGGTACGTGCACGAAAGTGTCGTCATCGGTTTTGATGACGTGTTGCACTTTCGGGCAGTATTCCGTCACCCATTGCAGGCCCAGCAAAACCTGTGGAATGGAAACACAGAGAAGCAAAATGGAATGTAACATGATAGGTAAAAAAAAAAATTTAAAAAAAAAATTTAAGCTGCACTTTATCTTCTTCTCTTTCTTTAAAAGCTCAGACAGCAATTAGTGTTAATTTAGCTAGTTAGGTAGTGAGTTAGTGAATAAGTTAGCGAGTTAGTGAATGAGTTAGTGAATGAGTTAGTTAGTTAGTAGTTAGTTAGTTAGTTAGTTAGTTATTAGTTAGTTAGTTAGTTAGTTAGTTAGTTAGTTAGTTAGTTAGTTGGTTGGTTGGTTGTTGGTTGGTTGGTTGGTTGGTTGGTTGGTTGGTTGGTTGGTTGGTTGGTTGTTGGTTGGTTAGTAGTTAGTTAGTTAGTTAGTTAGTTATTGCTTGCTTGCTTGCTTGCTTGCTTGCTTGCTTGCTTGCTTCCTTCCTTCCTTACTTACTTACTTACTTACTTACTTACTTACTTACTTGGTCGGTCGGTCGGTGGGTCAGCCAGTCAGCCAGTCAGTCAGTCAGTCAGTCAGTCAGTCAGTCAGTCAGTTAGTTATCTATTTAGATATCTATCTATTTATTCTTTTATACTGAGGATAATGCAATCAGCGCTCGTGTGCTTTTTTTAAAAATCCAGTCCCCTGTGTCTATACAGTTTTGTAAATCTTGTCATCTGTTCCTAGTGTGTTTGTTGTCTGTCCTAGAAGCCGAAATGCATTGCACTGCCGTTAATTATGCACCTGACTAGTCAGATTCAGTGCGTCTGGCTTTGGTGTTGAAGAGAACTGTTATATCTTTTATGTCTTTCAGTAAAAAATAAAAAAATATAAAAATATAAAAAAGTGGGGGTGGGGTGGGGGAGGGGAGAGAGGGCAGAAAAATGGACCAGGAAGGCAGAAAATAGACAAGACCATACCTCACCAAATACATCACCACACCTGAAAGCACCTCACAAAATACATCACCACACCTGAAAACGCCTCATTAAATACATCACCACACCTGAAAACGCCTCATCAAATACATCACCACACCTGAAAACACCTCATCAAATACATCACCACAACTGAAAATACCTCATCAAATACATCACCACACCCGGAAAACGCCTCAGCAAATACATCACCACACCTGAAAACACGTCATCAAATACATCACAACTGAAAATACCTCATCAAATACATCACCACACCCGGAAAACGCCTCAGCAAGTACATCACCACACCTGAAAACACGTCATCAAATACATCACAACTGAAAATACCTCATCAAATACATCACCACACCTGAAAACGCCTCAGCAAATACATCACCACACCTGAAAACGCCTCACAAAATACATCACCACAACTCGCAAAATACATCCCTACACCTTACAAAAATACATCACCACACATCACCAAACACATCACCACACATTACCAAACACATCACCCCACTTTACTCCAAAAAAAATTACATCACACCACACCTGTACCAAAAAAAAAAACCAAACAACTTCACCCCTAAAACATACCCCCTCCCCTCCCTCCTTTCCCACCCCCACCCCCCAACCTCACCCCCACCCCACCACCCACCCCCACCCACACCCACACCCACACCCACACCCACACCCCCCACGACCCACCCATCCCGACCCCTAACCTTACCTTCATAGTCAAGTTATAATAACTGTCGCGCAGTCCTTTCCACTGTACCACATCCCCGTACGTCTCACTCTCCCGTCTCAAGGCCTCCTCCTTCTCCTCCTTCTCCTTCTCCTCCTCTTCTTCCTTGACCTCCGACACTTCCAGTTGTCCAGTCTCCTCCGAGTCATCCTCCCCCATCAAGAACACCACTCTCACACGTTCGGACAGCAGCACAAGACGATGATGAGGACGATGATGATGCTGATGCTGACGACTATGTTGACCACTACTACTATCATCTTCAGGCCAAGCCCCTGTTTTCACAACACTACCCCAAGTCTCTCGGATCGCCTGACGTCGCAAGCGGTTCTCAGGGTGAGAGAGAGTCATCACCAAAGCGTCCACGGCAGGAGTGCAGGTGAGGATAGCCCGGTGAGTGTACGGGTAGTTCATGGAAAACTGAGGCTGGGTCCGAGGCACGAAGAAATTGGGCCAATCGTCTGGATCCTGCGGAGGTCGGTTCCTGCCACGGCTGCTCGAGTTCTTCTTCTCCTTCTGCAGTGTCTCGGAGGTCTTCTGGTTGGTGTGGAATTGGAACCCTGTCTGGAAATGCTTGGAGAAAACGTCCGCGGTTTGGTGAGGGGTGAGTGGGTGGTGAGGAGAGTGGTGGGGTTGATGGTGGGGTTGGTGGGGGTGGTCGGGGTGGGGAGGGTTTTGTGGACGGTTTGGGGGAGGAGTGAGGTTCGTCCAGTGAAGTAGTGGATGGTGGCGAAGATGAGAAGCACCAGGCGCTGAGTTTAGCTCCTTGGCGAAGGCGTCGGCGATTTCGACGTGGGAACAACTGGTTTTTTTGGGGGGAAAAGAAGAAAGGAAAGGAAGGAAGGAAGGAGGGTGGGAGGTGGATGGAAGGGAGGGAGGGGGAAGGGAGGAGAGGTGAAAGGGAGGGAGGGAGGAGGGGAGGGAGGAGGGTGGATGGGAGGGGGAGGGAGGAAGGATGGAAGGGAGGGAGGGAGGAAGGATGGAAGGGAGGGAGGGGGAAGGAGGGAAGGATGGAAGGGAGGGATGATGGAAGGAATGATGGGAGGGAGGGAGGAAGGATGGAAGGGAGGGAGGAAGAAAGGAGGGAAGGGAGGGAGAAAGAAAGAAAGAACGAAAGAAAGAAAGGGAGGAAGGAGGAAGGAAGGGAGGAAGGAAGGAAGGAGGGAAGGAAGGAAGAGAGTGAAGGAAGGAAGAGGAAGGAAGGAAGGAATGAAAGATAGATAGAAAGGAGGGAAGGGAGGAAAGAAGGCAGGACGGAAGGAAGGAAGAAAGGAGGGAAGGAGGGAGTGAAGGAAGGAAGGAAGGAATGAAGAATGAAAGAAAGGGAGGAAAGAGGGAATCCGGAAAGAAGGAAAGAAAAAAAGAAAGAAAAATTAAGGAAGAAGATGTAAATGATAAATCTAGTAAAGTGAAATATTTGAAAAGATCATTTACATATACATACATGCATGCATGCATCCATCCATCCATCCATTCATCCATCCATCCATCCATCCCATCCATCCACCCATACACATGCACACACACACACATACATACATACATACACATCAACATACATACATACTACATACATACATACATACATACATACATACATACATACATACATACATACATACATACATACATACATACATACATAACAACACACGCATACATACATACATACATACATACATACATACATACATACATACATACATACATACATACATACATACATACATACATACATACATACAGACAGACAGACAGACAGACAGACAGACAGACAACACCACACACACCACACACAGAGGCATGCATGCAGCAGCATGCATGCACGACGCACGCACGCACGCACGCACGCACGCACGCACATACACACACTACATACACACACACATACATACAACATACATACACACAACATACATACATACATACATACATACATACATACATACATACATACATACATACATACATACATACAACAGACAGACAGACAGACAGACAGACAGACAGACAGACAGACAGACAGACATACAGACAGACAACACACACACACATCCATCCATCCATCCATCCATCCATCCATCCATCATCCATCCATCCATCCATCCATCATACATACATACATACATACATACATACATACATACATACATACTAATACATACACACACATACATGGGTGTGTGTGTGTGTGTTTTCAGAAACATGAATGCATGTTTGCCATGCAAGCATGCATGTGTAAAAATAAGATAAGTCACTAACCTGAGGCATCCTCAATGTTCTAAAGAACAAATCTCTCTTTTTTTCCACCACTTTTACTTGTTCACAAAGTGCTATAGTTGTTGGTTTCGGCTGTGGGCTATTCTCATGTCCTTTTCTGAAGACTAAATCAGACCCAACTGTTTGTTCTTCCAATGATTTCCATCTGTTGCGATATTAGAGAGAAAGGGGGGAGGAAAGGGGAGAGAGAGAGGGAGAGAGAGAGAGAGACGGGGGTAGGAGGGAGGGAGGAGGGAGGAGGAGAGAGAGAGAGAGAGAGAGAGAGAGAGAGAGAGAGAGGAGAGAGAGGAGAGAGAGAGAGAGAGAGAGAGAGAGAGAGAGAGAGAGAGAGAGAGAGAGAGAGAGAGAGAGAGAGAGAGAGAGAGAGGAGAGAGAGAGAGAGAGAGAGAGAGAGAGAGAGAGAGAGAGAGAGAGAGAGAGATGAGAGAGAGAGAATCTTTCGCGGAAAGCGCAGTTACTATGGTGACAATATAGACGTCGACTTGTTAAGCCTATAGAAAATGACTGTTCACGTGTGTGTGTGTGTGTGTGTGTGTGTGTGTGTGTGTGTGTGTGTGTGTGTGTGTGTGTGTGTGTGTGTGTGTGTGTGTGTGTGTGTGTTTGTGTGTGTGGTGTGCGTGCGTGCGTGTGTGTGTGTGCGTGTGCGTGCGTGCGTGCGTGCGTGCGTGTGTGTAATATGTTTTTGTTGTCGCTGTTCTTGTTGTTATAGGTTTTTTTTATATTCTTTTGTGTTATTTTTTTTATTGTTGTTTATGTTTAGGGGGGGAGGTGTCATGTTTTTGTTTGGGGTTTTTGATGGGGGGTGGAGATGGTGGTGTTTTGGTTGGGGGGAGGGGGGGTTGGGGAGAGAGATGGGGTAGACAGACAGACAGACAGACAGACAGACAGACGACAGACAGACAGACAGACAGACAGACACACACACACACACACACACACACACACACACACACACACACACACACACACACACACACACACACACACACACACACACACACACACACACACGAACACGACAATGTAAAACACAAAACCCCAAATAAATTGTACCACAAATTGAGTCACACTTCAAGGGTTTTAGAACTGTCATTCATCTTTATTTGTTCCGAATAATGATAACAGCAACAACATAACAACAACGACAATAGGCCTAGAATATGAAAAATAAAAAATAATAATAGTAATGATAATAATATTAAGAAAAATGACGTTGATAATAATAATAAAATAATGATGATGATGATAATAATCTAATTCATAGCAGATCGTGATAGAAACATAGATTATAGGGCCTACTACTATTAGGCCTACTACTACTATTACTACTACTTATTATAATAATAATGATAAATGATAATGATAAGAAGAAGAAGAAGAAGAAGAAGAAGAAGAAGAAGAAGAAGAAGAAGAAGAAGAAGAAGAAGAAAGAAGAAGAAGAAGAAGAATGGTGATGATGATGAGTATGATGATGATAAAGATTACAACAACAACAACAATATGTAAAAGAGAAAAAAATAGCCAACCACAGTAACGCTACATGGAGAATTAAAAACAACAACAACAACAACAACACCCCCCCCAAAAAAAAAAAAAAAAAAAAAAACACACACACACACAAACTTCAAAGGGAAATAATCAAACCAAAAACAGACACAACTCAACAAAATTATTCCCCCTATATCAGATCTCGCAACAAACTCCAAACTTCAAACCAAACCCCATCTCTTTGAGGGCAAAACCCCCCAACCCCACCCCACCCCAACCCCCAACCCCCTCCACCCAATCTTCCTCTTCACACTACAAGGACTCTTCTAAGGCTTGTTGTCCTCATGCTTCATGTTGTTGCTTTCAGCCCTATAGTAGTTGTTTGTTGTAGTTGACGTTCATGATGATGTTCTGGAGGAGGGGGCGTGATCCCAGACTCTTGACGATGTTCATCAGCATCTCTCCTGGACCTTCCGCTTTGGGCTTGGAAGGTTCTGGAACAAGCATACAATGAAGAATGCCATTAATCCATATGATGAGCTCCTAACTTTCCTGAGAGAATCTGGCTTTTCCCGTCTGATATGAGTGAAAGTGGTATAGTTGGTCTGTAAGGACAGGGTCGTTTTAAGGAATCTGGTTTTGGTTTTATCTTATTTTATGTGTGATCGATATGGGTTTTCCCACGACGCGGTGGCCGTCCTGGGCTAACCCTTATAGTTGACCACGGCATTGATACAAGCAAGGACAGTCGAGTTGGTTTTATACCCCGTTTTAAACTGTACAGAGTTGCTCACTTTTAATACGTGTTTTAAAATGTGACGAGGTGACAGCCCCGATATGGCCTGTGCAGTCGGCAGGGCTCTTAGCAACATCATTGGATTGGATTGGAGTTCCTAATTACAATGAAAAAACGCAAGCTAAAGTGGCACGGGCACGTCACACGATCATCTGACTGGCCAAGACTGTCTTACAGGGAACAGTGAGGGGAGGGAGACGAAGAGGCAGACAGAGGAAACGATGGGAAGACAACATCAGAGAGTGGACAGGCCTTGGGTGGAATGACCTACTACGGAGGGCGGAGGACCGCGGGAGTGGAGTAAGCTGGTTGCAAAATCTTCAGTAGTGCCCTCACGGTCCGCGGGACTACGGGACAGGTGAAGGTAAAGGTGAAAGAACAAGTCCACAGTTCACAGTTCAAATACTGTATAATCTCAGGAATAGAGAAACTCACGTGGGCTACAAACCATACATAAACAAAAAAGGCAAGCAAACAGGAAAACATTACAGGAAATCACCACAACACAACATTCATACATCAGCACGCACACATCTCAAGATATATATATATATATATATATATATATATATATATATATATATATATATTATATGTATATATATATATGACACCCAAACATCAGCAATGCCTAACCCAGTCATAAACTCGCAGGTGTATAGTTACATGCACACATACATCCACACACTCATACACACACATGCTAAAATGTAAACACAAAAAAAACAAATAAATTGTAACACAAATAAAGTCACACCTCATGCTCAAATCACTCTCATGCACGCATGCACGTGCGTGCACGCACGCACACACACACACATTCCATCTCTCTCTCTCTCTCCTCTCTCTCTCTCTCTCTCTCTCTCTCTCTCCTCTCTCTCTCTCCTCTCTCTCTCTCTCTCTCTCTCTCTCTCTCTCCTCTCTCTCTCTCTCTCTCTGTGCGTCACACACCACACCACACACACACACACAACACACACACACACTCACTCAAAAGCCATCCACCACCTCCTCTCGCTCTCTACTCTCCTAGTAGCTCTACAACCTCACCAGTTTCGGAGCCAGAATTCCCAGGACGATCAGTAGTCACCTCGCCATGAGAGGGATGGTTCGATCCCCCGTGCCCACCACCCCCATCACCGCTCTCCTCCTCCTTCTCACGGTTCCCAGAGCACGAATTCATGGCGGCAGCGAACTTGAAAAGCACGGGATCCTCTGTCTGATAGATGAGGTTGTAGACGTAGTCCCAGACGTTTCCCAGACAGCTGTTTTCTGACTTCGCGTCTTTCACTGCAGCCTGACACTCCAGGTGACAGGAGCCTGCTGGGTCACAATTGTTCAGGACCTGGAGAAAAGAAGACAATGACATATTTTTTTCCAATAGGATATAGGATACCCCACTCCAACCCAACCCAAATCTAAACCCAACTCCAAATCCAACCCAAACCAGACCACCCCAAACCCTACCCAGACCCAAACCCAAACCCAGGCCCAATCCAACACAACCCAACCCAACCCCAGATCAACTTAAACCCAACCCAACCCCAACCCTTAGGTTAACTTAAAGTGGTATGAAAATGTAAAAAGGAAAATGAAGATGGAACCCCAACCCTACGCAACCTAAACCAAACCCACCCCAAACCCAAACCCCAACCCAAAACACAACCCAACCCCAACCCAAATCAAACCCAAACTCAAACCCAGCCCCAGCCCCAACCTCAACCCAAACCTAACCCAACCCAACGCAACTGAACCCAAACCCGACCCAAAGCGACCCCAACCAACCCAACCCCAAAACCAAACCCAAACCCCAAACCAACCCCAAACCCTTCCACAACCACAACCCCAACCCCAACCCCAACCCCAAACCAAACCCAAACCCAAACCCAAAAAACCAAACCCCAATCCCAAACCCCAAACCCAAACCAACCCAAACCCCAAACCCCTCCACAAGCCTAAGCCCAAGCCCAAGCCCAACCCCAACCCCAACCCCAAACCCAACCCCATCCCAAACCCAAACCAAAACCCAACCCCAACCCAAACCACCCCCACCCCCAAACCCAACCCCAACCCCAAACCCAACCCCCAAAAACCACTACCATATAACACAACCAACCAAACCAACCTTATCAACGACAACTTTAGTGGAAGGATCGGAGGAATTGAGGATGCGAAAGTCGCATTTCTCATGTAAATCGCACGTATCGAGGTCTTTCCACTGAAGGCAACTACCGTGCCCAAGGTTTTCCTTGGGGAAAAAGCTGAGGACGGCGAAGCACATCTCCTCGAAGGACCCTTCCCCGTACCGCGTGGTGTGTGGTCGGGAGCGGGACTGGTAGGTGCAGTAGGTAGAGAGTTCGTCTCCCGGGTGAACCGTGATTGGGGGATCGTAACTGTGTGGGGAGAGAGAGAAGGAAAGAGAGGGGAATGAATGATGGAGAGAGAGGAGGAGGGAGGGGGGATGAGAGAGAGAGAGGAGAGGAGAGGAGGGGGAGGGGGGAATAACAGAGAGAGACAGAGGGAGAGAGGAGGGGGAGGGGGAATGAAAGAGAGAGAGGGGGGGAGGGGGAATAAAGAGAGAGACAGGGGAGGGAGGGAGGGAGGGGAGAGAGACAGAGAGAAGAAGAAGAGAGAGAAGACAGACAGACAGACAGAAGACGAAGACAGAAGACAGAAGGGCAGGGAAGACAGACAGAGAAGAAGAGTGAATGAAGGAAGAAGAAGGAAGGAAGGAAGGAAGGAAGAGGAAAATAGAAGAAAGAAAGGAAGTGGGTTTAGGAAGCAAGGCAGGAAGCAGAAAGGAAGGAAGGAAGGAAGGAGAAAAGAAGGAATGAGACAAAGGAAGGAAGGATAAGAAGAATGAACAAAGAAGGGAGGACAGGGAAAGGGAAAGAACAACAGAAGGACCAGAGAAGAATGAAATTTGATAAAAGAAGAAAGGAGGGGAAAGGAAGAATGAAAAAGGAAGGAAGGAGGAAGAAGGAATGAACAAAGGAAGGAAGGAGGAGGAAGGAAGGAAGGAAGGAAAGGAAGGAAGAAAGAAAGAAAGAAGAGAAAGAAGAAAGAATGAAAGAAAGAAAGAAAGAAGAAAAATGCAATTTTAAGAGTGTTGCTCAAATCCTCTGACCAACACTGCAGGTGTCTGTATCTCACGGGCCCAGTTGACGCGGGGATATGGCATGATAGGAACTGTAGAGTACAGTCCTGTCACGTAGTCTCAAAGCAGATGCACTCCCATAGCAGTATTGTTTCAACAGCCTCATAGTCATTGATCTTCATGGGGACGGGATAGCCTGGTGGTTAAAGTGATGCACAATTCGCTCGTGATCTGCTGACCCGGGTTCGAATCTCCTTCAAGAGGATTTTCCTCTGGAGTTAACATCAGCGCCGACTCCACTCCCCTCAAAATTCCTTCGGATGTAGCTATAAACTGAGGTCCCGTGTGTGAACGCACGTAGAACATTTTGCGCACATATGTTAAAGCCCGTTCCGCTTTTCGGAAGAGTAGGCCATTGTGTGCCGGTGGGAACAGATGACAAGATTTACAAAACTGCATACACCAGGGACTGGATGTAAAAAAGCACACGAATGCTTATTCCATTATCCTCGATGTAAAAGAATAAATAAATAGATAAATAAATAAATAAATAGATAAACACACACACACACACTCACGCACACTCACACAAACACATACACACACTACACACTACACACACTACACACACTACACACAACACACACACCACACACACACACACACACACACACACACACTACACACTACACACTACACACACTACACACACTACACACACACACACACACACACACACACACACACACACACACACACAAACATCCCCCCCCCACACACACACACACACACACACACACACATATCACACACTTCACACACCTACACACTACACACTACACACACACTACCCCCCCCCCCCACAACACACACACACCACACATACACACACACACTACCCCCCCCACACACACACACACACACACTACACACACACACACACACACAACACACACACACACACACACACACACACACACACACACACACACACACACACACACACACACAGGTAAAGAACTATACCCACACGTATGTCTTAGGGGAGTCATAGCTAAAGGGGTTATCATCAGTCAGCACTTTCAATGGTACACCAGGCTGTTTCAGCGTCACGTTCTGACGAATTCCTGAGAAACATAAACAGCAGTGTTATTTTGAATTGTGATCCTTACTCTTTCTCGATTGATCTTCCCTCTCTCTATTCTCTCTATTGGGGAACAGGATAGCCTAGTGGTCAGAGTATTGCGCTGGCAATTTGACGACCCGGGTTCGATTCTCGTTGGAGGGGATTTTTCCTCTGGAGTTAGCATCAGTGCTGACTCCACTCTCCCCAAAAGTCCTCCGGATGAGACTATAAACCGAGGCTCCGTGTGCGAAAGCACGCAGAACATCTTGCACACACGTTAAATCCTGTTCCGCTTTTCGTAAGAGTAGACCATCGTGTGCCGGTAGGAACAGATGACAATATTTACGAAACTGCATGCACATGAGGACTGGATGTAAAAAAAAACCGCATGCGTGCTTCTTCTATTATCCTCGATATAAAAGAGTAAAATAAAGTAAATAAAATATTCTCGATATAAAAGAATAAATAAGAATAAACATTCTTTAGAATCATGTGTGACAGTTTCAAATACAGCTTCAAGACATGATTGTTTTCATCCTAAGATCTCCAAAACTTTCCCCTGCTATTTCATCTCGTGGGGATAGGATAGCTAAGTGGTCAGAGCACTCGCTTTCCCCAAGTCAAAGTTAAGCAGCAACGAGCGCGGTTACCAGTTGGATGGGTGACCGTTTGCGCACCTTGGCTTCAGTACAGTTCCCCCAGTTCATCCAGCTGTCAATGGGTACCTGCCCTCTTTAGGGTCAGGGAAGGTAAAGCAGCGAGGGAGAGGATAGGGGCGCTGTCCTCAATATGCTGGCCCCTAGAGAAGCTGAGGTCTCTGATGCCTTGCTCCCTTACGACGACATAGGTTATGGGACATCTTTACCTTTACCTTTACTCTTTCTGTATTTCTGTTCCATCGCTCTGGAACGAACTCCCTCATGCTATTCTTTAGAACCCTGTTTGACACTTTCAAATCCAGCCTCATGACATAATTATTTTCATCCTAAGATCTCGAAGATTTCCCTCTGCTATTTCATCTCCCAAGGACGGATATTCACTTTTCCCAAGCTAAGGTTAAGCAGCATCGAGCGTGGTTACCCAATGTATGGGTGACCGTTTGTATGCCTTGGCTTTAGTACAGTACACCCAGTTCACCCAGCTGTAAATGAGTACCTCCATCTTCAGGGTCAGGGAAGGTAAAACAGCGAGGGAGAGGAGATGGGCGCTGACCTCAATATTCTGGCCCCTAGAGAAGCTGATGCCTCGCTCCCCTACGACCACATAGGTTATAGGAACACCTTTGCCATTACTCTTTCTCTATTTCTGTTTCATCACTCTGGAATAACTTTCCACTCTCTATTCTTTAAAACCCTGTATGATTCTGTCAAATCCAGCCTCAAGGCACAATTATTTTCATTCTTAGACCCAAGATTTTCCCCTGCTATTCCATCCCGTATCAGTCTGTCTCTCTACCATTCAACAGCCAGAATATCTATCACCCCACCAGAATGTATTATATCTATATCTATATCTATGTCTATATCTATATCTATGTCTCTCTCTCTCTCTCTCTCTCCCCTCTCTCTCTCTCTCTCTCTCTCTCTCTCTCTCTCTCTCTCTCTCTCTCTCTCTCTCTCTCTCTCTCTCTCTCTCTCTCTCTCTCTCTCTCTCTCTCTCTCTCTCTCTCTCTCTCTCTCTCTATATATATATATATGTGCGTGTGTGTGTGTGTATGTGTGTGTGTGTGTGTGTGTGTGTGTGTGTGTGTGTGTGTGTGTGTGTGTGTGTGTGTGTGTGTGTGTCTGTGTCTGTGTTTGTGTGTGTGTGTGTGCGCGCTCGCGCGGTGTGCGGTATGTGTGTGCGTGTGTGCGTGCATGTGTGTATGTGTGCGTGCGTGCGTCCGTGCGTGTGTGTGTGTTTGTTGTGTGTGTGTGTGTGTGTGTGTGTGTGTGTGTGTGTGTGTGTGTGCGTGCGTATGCGCGCGCGCACGTGTGTGTGTGTATGTATAGTTTCAATAAATAATAATTTAAAAAATCATTTATTTTGTATTTTTGTATTTTGTATTTTGTACTACTTTATGTCACGGCAGATTTCTCTGCGTGAAATTCGGGCTGCTCTCCCCGGGGAGAGCGCGTCGCCACATGTGCAGCGCCTACCCATTTTTTTTTTTTTTTTTTCCTGCATGCAAGTGTATTTGTTTCCCTATCAGAGTGGCTTTTTTTCTACAGAATTTTGCCAGGGACAACCCCCTTGTTGCCGTGGGTTCTTTTACGTGCGCTAAATAGTGATGTGTAACACACGGGACCTCGGTTTATCGTCTCATCCGAAAGACTAGCGCCCAGACCACCACTCATGGTCTAATGGATGGGGGAAAAAGTTTTGTGTCCAAACGGGGTACGAACCCCGCACACTCCGACCCGGACTTTTTGCTTTCTAGGCAAGGCGCGTGACCACCTAGACCACCGATCCACCTCTCCATTTCTCTTTTGTACAAAAATGATTCTATTTTCTTGGAACATTTCCAATCATGAAAACCGTTTTTCGTTTAATCTCCTTTAGTAGAGGTGCATATGTACCTAAGAAGTG
The DNA here is from genome assembly GCA_030674155.1 of Stramonita haemastoma. Lineage (NCBI taxonomy): Eukaryota > Metazoa > Mollusca > Gastropoda > Neogastropoda > Muricidae > Stramonita > Stramonita haemastoma. The sequence goes on along the minus strand of CM060332.1, from coordinate 56,309,698 downwards.
CATGTGTACCTAAGAAGTGCATATGTACCTAAGTAGTGCATATGGTTCAAGGCGGAGAAGACCTGGATGTCCCCTTGAAGCACTCGCCGGCTGCAGCGGTCGGTGCACGTGCCCTGGTGCACCCAGGAGCTCTGTCCTGGGGGGATGCTGAGGTAGATCTGCCCCAAGGTCATGATGGCCGCGTTGTAAGGTCGCAGCTTGGGCGTGAAATACAGCACCATTCCCGAAGAATCGAACCACTCATCCTCCAGCCCTGGGTTGGTCCAGTGGAGCTGTAGCAGACGTAAAGAGTGTTAACTCCCCTAGAGATGAGAAGATTTACAAAACTGTATACACACGGGGACTGGATGTAAAAAAAAGTATATGGGTGCTTATTCCATTATCCTTGATATAAAAGAATAAAAGATAGAGTTAACATCGGTGCCGATTCCACTCTCCCCAGAAGACCTTCGGGTGAAACTATAAACCGAGGTCCCGTGTGCGAACGCACACAGAGCATCTTGTGCATGTGTTAAATCCTGTTAAGCTTTTCGAAAGAGTAGGCCATTGTGTGCCAGTGGGAGCAGATGACAAAGTTTTCAAAACCACATACACATGGGGATTGGCGGTAAAAAAAAAAAAAGAAAAGAAAAGAAAAGAACACGAGTGCTTATTCCATTATCCTCGAAATAAAACAATTAATAATAATAATAATGATAACAATAACAAAAATCATCATCATCATTAGAATGCTGCTGCTGCTGCTGCTACTTCATACTACTACTACGACTACTACGACTACTTCTACTAATCATCATCATCATCATCATCATCATCATCATCATCATCATCATCATCATCATCATCATCATCATCATCACAATGAAAGAGGAGGGGAGGAAGAAGAAGAGATGGATGATGAGAAGGAGAAAGAATATGAGGAAGAGGAAGAGAAGGAGGAGGAAGAGGAGGAGGGAGAAAAGGAGGAAGAGAAAGAGGAAGAAGAAGACGAAAAGAGTACGAAGAAGATAACACACAAGCAACCGAACACTACCTGCATGGACACTGTGGAGGTGTGTCCTTTGCCGAAGAGGAATCCG
>CM060332.1:56271119-56283619 GCA_030674155.1 Stramonita haemastoma | reverse complement strand
TATATACACAAAAATATACACAAAACAACAAAAGCAACTAAAAGCAAAATAAAACCCACGGCAGAACATGAATAGCAGACTGATAAATAACCTTAACAATGTCAACGATATCTGGCCCACAGGTAAGAATAACAACAGATTCTTTTTTTTCTTTTTTTTTGGATCTGTAATACCAGATTTTTTGTGTTGGTAAAATGGTCCTCAGGCTAAGTGACACTCTGAGAAAGGTCGAGGACAGAGGGAAATGGAGAGAGCTGGTAGCGAGGTCTTCCGTGGCGCCCCTACGGTCTAAATAGACTACGGGATAGAAGAAGAAGAAGAAGAAGAAAGAAGAAGAAGAAGAAGAAGAAGAAGAAGAAGAAGAAGAAGAAGAAGAAGAAGAAGAAGAAGAAAAATGATTTCAAGGTAGGGGGGTCACAAAGAACATGTTCACCAGACAAGAAACGAGAACATGTGCATAGCCTACATTTTGGGAATACTCTTTTATACACAGTTTTTTTAAAACTCAATTTAGGTATCATACCTAAAGAGTGTGTTGGACAACACCACAGTTAGAAACTTTTGGGAACATTAGAAAAATTATTTTATACCACTTTTATGTCATAGCAGATTTCTCTGCATGAAATCCGGGCTGCTCTCCCCGGGGAGAGCACGTCGCCACAAGTGCAGCCCCTATTTTATGTTTTTTTTCCCCCTGTCTGTATCTGCATAATGTTTCCTTAACAGAGTGGCTTTTTCTACAGAATTTTGTCAGGGACAACCCCCTTGTTGCCGTGGGCTCTTTTGTGTGCGCTAAATAATGATGTGTAACACAAGGGACCTCGGTTTATCGTCTCATCCGAAAGACTAGCGCCCAGATCACCAGTCATGGTCTAATGGATTGAGGGGGGGGGGGAGTTTTGGGCCCAAACGGGATTCAAACCACTTACACTCCGACCCGGACTTTTCGCTTTCTAGGCAAGGCGCATTACCTTCTAGACCAACGATCCACTGATTATTTGTGAGAATCAAATTTCATGAAAATCCCGTTTCAATATAGTTTCTGCCAGTTCTCTCTTTGCACCTTTTTTTTTGCCAAGTTGTTTAATGGGGGATAGCTAAGTGGTCAGAGTGCTGGCTTTTCCCAAGTTAAGCAGCATCGAGCGTGGTTACCAAAAGGATGGGTGACCGTTTGTGCGCCTTGGCTTCAGTACAGTCCCCTCCAGTTTACCCAGCTGTCAATGGGTGCCTGCCCTCACTAGGGTCAGGGAAGGTAAAGCTGCGAGGGAGAGGAGATGGGCGCCGCCCTCAATAGGCTGGTCCTAAGAGGCCTTTGATGCCTTGCTCCCCTACAACCACAAAGGTAATGGACACTTTTACCTTTACCTTTAAAAGGCTCTGTTTCGAAAATGGCACAATGGGAAATAATCCAGCAAGACATTATTACAACACTTCTTGACACGATGCAATGCATTAAACAATGCACCTTTCCCCTCTTTTTAATATATATGTTTGTCCGTCGTGTTCGACGATGACCTTGGAAGCAGAGGAGGCAGCTGCGCTGCTTCGAAAACTGGGCAGAAATTTGAATATAGTGGAAGTACCTAGCCCACAGCACACCCCCACTCTCTCGGCCAAGAGGACATAAGGACAGCGTTGGAGATGTTCTCCAAAGGCCAACTAGCCTCCAGGGCTGCAGCACTCTTGTTAGGAGTATGCCAGGGTCCGAAAAGAAACTCTATGCCTCTTAAGGGATTCGAACCCGCAACCTTCCGGTCCACAACCCAGGACAGTAAGCACTGCGCCATAGAGGCTGGTGCAGAGTTACGAATTAACTGCAGTGAAAATATCTGATGAGCTCTTTTAGCTTTATCTTGAACTGACTGGCCACGACAGTCTTACAGGGAACAGCACATTGAGGGAGAGAAGAGGCAGACAGAGAAAAGGATGAGAGGACAACATCAGAGAGTGGACAGGCCTTGGGTGGAGGATTTGCTACAGAAAGCAGAGGACCGCTGGAAGTGGAGGAAGCTGGTTGCAAAATCATCAGTGGTGCCCCCACGGTGTACAGGACTACAGGATATGTAGAGTTAAAGACAAGCCATGTATACGAAGACTAAACAGAAAACATCAATCACTGAGAGTAACAAAAATTCTACACACAGATACACACAGACACACACACTCTCCAACCCCTCCCTCCTCACATGCATATACATACACGAGCTGGTGCATGCATGATGCACACACTGTCTACATGCAGCATACATGCACACGTACCAATGCACAAACAATTCTAAAATCTCTTACAATAAGAGCAATATCAATTGATGTCATCACAGTATGTGCTGGTCAGAGAGCCTACGTTATGTCATCATAGTATGTGCTGGTCAGAGAGCCTTCGTGATGTCATCATAGTATGTGTTGGTCAGAGAGCCTTCATGATGTCATCATAGTATGTGCTGGTCAGAGAGCCTTCATGATATCATCATAGTATGTGTTGGTCATAGAGCCTTGGTGATGTCATGATAGTGTATGTTGTCAGAGAGCCCTATTGATGTCATCATAGTATGTGCTGGTCAGAGAGCCTACGTGATGTCATCATAGTATGTGCTGGTCAGAAAGCCCACGTGATGTCATCATAGTATGTGCTGGTCAGAGAGCCTTCGTGATGTCATCATAGTACGTGTTGGTCAGAGAGCCTTGGTGATGTCATGATAGTGTATGTTGTCAGAGAGCCCTATTGATGTCATCATAGTATGTGCTAGTCAGAGAGCCTTCGTGATGTCATTAAAGTGTGTGATGGTCAGAGACCCTTCGTGAGGTCATCATAGTATGTGTTGGTCAGAGAGCCTTGGTGATATCATGATAGTGTGTGATGGTCAGAGACCCTTCGTGAGGTCATCATAGTGTGTGTTGGTCAGAGACCCTTCGTGAGGTCACCGTAGTGTGTGTTGGTCAGAGACCCTTCATGAGGTCATCATAGTATGTGCTGATCAGAGAGCCTCTCATTGCTGTTCCTGCCTTACTTTTAGTGCCTGGCTCAGAGTTCATGATGCTTCACTGATATAAATAAAATACACAGCACTCAAACCTTGACTAAACGACTGCAGGTCTGTATAGCAACATGATCACCACCAGTCAGTAATATTTTTTTCCATGAACAGCTACGCCACATAGACATTAATGCACAGAGTAATTTTACAGCAGCTTTGTTCACAACATTGATTCAGGAACATTTGTTAACTGACTAAGATACACTCCACGTGTTTGTCATCACACACAAACACACACACACACACACACACACACACACACACACACACACACACACACACACACACACACACACACACACACACACACACACACGCACAAACACACACACACACACACACACACACACACACACACACACACACACACACACACACACACACACACACACACACACACACACACACAAAAGGATGTGGAAAATAAAGTGTTAAATTATCAGTACTGTAGGATATGGGATAACAGAGAAACAGAACATAAAAAGAGGGGGAAAAACAATTCTGAGCACAGGTTTTTAATACAGAACTAATAGGGCACTGAGAGATAACACACACAACCAGCCAGCCTCCCTTTCTTTTCAGGAAAGGAATGTCTGGAGGTGGAAGGGTTATCAGCTGTCAGCCTGGGAACTAAAAGAGAGAAAAAGGGGCACTATGGACAGCCCTGCTCTGTGATGCCATCATAGTGTGTGTTGTCAGAGAGCCTCAGTGATGTCATCATAGTGTGTGTTGTCAGAGAGCCTCGATGATGTCATCATAGTGTGTGTTGGTCAGAGAGCCTCGGTGATGTCATCATAGTGTGTGTTGTCAGAGAGCCTCGGTGATGTCATCATAGTGTGTGTTGTCAGAGAGCCTCGGTGATGTCATCATAGTGTGTGTTGGTCAGAGAGCCTCAGCGATGTCATTATAGTGTGTGTTGGTCAGAGAGCCCCTGTGATGTCATCATAGTGTGTGTTGGTCAGAGAGCCTTCTTTTTCAAAACAATTGTTTTATGCTGCATCATTCTCTGTGGCTTTCTTGTTCCACTGTTCCCACACCACTCATTTCAATCTCCTGGCCACAGGTGTACCCAGATTTGTTATTTCACACCTGGAGGAGGGGCCGAAGTCCACAGATGACCATTTGTGATGTCATCATAATGTGTGTTGGTCAGAGAGCCCTAGTTATGTCATTTATTTATTGATTGAATTTATTTATTTATTCTTAACCTAGAAATGACAAGAAAAGTTACAGACCTACTGTTTTGACATCCTATGTCTGCAAAGGGATGGAAATAATTGTTTTAAGAAGATTAGCTCCCTTATGTTGTAAAAGGAATATTACATCAGTTAACCAAACAGGCTTTCAAAAAGGAAAAACCATCTATTGACCATTTAGTTATACTTAGCACCCAAATGAAATACCAGTTTGCCAGATAAAAAAAATATATCCTTGCAACATTTTGTGACATAAAAAGCTTAGTTCAGGTGTGGAATAGGAAAGTGTTATATAAACTAAAATATATAGGGCTGCTGGGACATATTAATTATTATATAAAAAGTTTCTTGAGTAAACGGAATATGCAAGTATGGGCATGGAATACGTGTTAAAATTTGAGACTTCTACAGATAGGTTTACCTCAAGGCTCGGTGGTAGCACCCATTTTATTTAATATATTTTCACATGATCTACCTAAACGTGTTTCAAATACATTACTCATTGCTCAATATGCAGATGACTTATGAATGTGAATGAATGTAATGATGAAACGAACAACCCCCAAAAGAGCCTAAAATCATATCAGAAAGGTATATTAAACAGAACTTGTCAAAGCAAAGCACTATAGTTCAGAAAATGGATTGATGTTATCCCCAGACAAAACACACATTGTACTCTTCAATAACAGTAGTCATCATAATGATCCCCAGAATTTAAAGTAGAAAATTAATTCATCAATCATCAGCAATCTGTAAAATTACTTGGGGTTATTGTTATTTCCAAACTCTCCTGAAATTCACACATTGAATATATAATCAATAAAGCCAGAAAAAGTATCAACCAGCTCAAACTCGTTAATTAACAAAAGTGGTGGCAAGACCCTAAAGCACTAAAACACTTAGCAGCATCACTTGTTCGTTCTAATTTAACTTACCGTGGACAAGTGTTTTTCAGTGCTCTTCAAACTTTTCTAAAAATAATTACAAAAACTTAGATTGCAAGGCATATGGCCTGTCCTTTGGTGTTCCATTCAATGCATCATCTTCTGGCATGCATAAGGAAGTAGATGTGCTTCCTTTAGGAGAATACGGACAACTTGCTTGAGGGAAGTACATAGTTAGAAGTTCATCATGCAGCAATTTTGTATCAGAAGAGGTCAAGATAACATCCGATGTTGATTTTTCCAAAAAGAGCAAAGAACATTTCCTAACTACAATTCAATCCTATTCGACAGAATTACTAGACAAAGCAGGAATCATTCCAGAGAATGTTTATGTAGAGCAAAGACTCACACCTTGTCCAAAGTGGGAGAAAAGCAAAACACATTTTGACATTGAGCATACACCTGACAAGACAGATGATAATATACATATTGTAATTAGCTCTGTTAGATCACATATTGCAAACACATACCCAGATCATTTGCTAATCGAAACAGATGTTTCACTTCTTAGCAGTCAACAAGCAGGCATAGCCTTTGTCATCCCCAAACTTAAAACTGTAAAATCATATTACCATGGACAAAATCGATCTGTTTATACTGTGGAGCTCATTGCAATTCTTAGGGCTCTAACCTATATCAATGACTTATCCTTTTTTTGTCTTCAAATTTTTGGTTTGTGTTGATGCACAATCAGCCTTACTGTCTCTTCAATCTGTTTCAGTTAAAACACATTCTAACATTGTGACAGATATAAGTCATCTTATACATTGTCTAAAATTAAGAAGAACAGATGTAAGCTTTTGGTGGGTTCCTTCTCATCTTGGCTTTCATTATAATGAGTGGGCTGACCAAGTGGCCAAAAGGGGTACAAACCACGAGGAAGGATCTAGTGATTGGATTTATCCACTTTCAATATAGATATACGAGACTTACATTTTGTTGGAAAAGGAATGAAAGAATCAAAATTAATGAAGTTGTTTGATAAGGACTTCAGTGACATTTCTAATAAACATGTCATAAAGACTTTAAACCTAAAACATATAGTTTCAAATTTCCCCCATTACAGCAAGGCAAAGCTCAGACAAATTACTTCACTTCTTTATCTTAATGCGATAAAAACAAAACTTGTAACAGGCATTACATGCTGTTGCAGTGAAAGACTGTCATGTTTTCATTTAACAAGTAAATGCCAAACCTTAAAAGGACCCCCCCCCTATTCCTGATTGTTCAATAGATAAGGTTTTCAGTAACATTTTTATATTCAAAATTTGTAAACATTTGCTTTTAAGTCCAGTTGCCCATTGGTTTTCAGTTAAGAAGTACGCATTTTTTTTGTTCTAATGTCACTTTGTTTTTACCTATGATAATCATAGCCTGTAATAGGACATACACACCACACACACACACACACAACACACACACACACACACACACACACACACACACAACACACACACACACACACACACACACACACACACACACACACACACACACGCCTGGTGGTTAGAGTGATGGGCTCATGATCTGCAGACCCGGTTCGAATCTCGTTCAAGAGGATCTTTCCTCTGGACCTAACATTAGTGAGGACTCCACTCCCCTCAATAATCCTTTGGAAGAGACTATAAACCGAGGTCCCGTGTGCAAACACAAGCAGAACATCTTGCGCACATGTTAAAACCCGTTCCACTTTTGGAAGAGTAGGCCATCGTGTGTTGGTGGGAACAGATGACAAAACTGGCAATACTGCATACACACAGGGACTGGATGTAACATCCTTCTGATAAAAAAAACCCCATTGCTTACACCTGAGGTATCATATCCCTCTAACATAAAAACAGCATTGCTTACACCTGAGCTAGTATACCATCTGATATAAAAGCAACACTACTTACACCTGAGCTAGTATACCCTCTGATAATAAAGCAACATTACTTTCAGGTATAGCAGTACATGGCAACACCAGTGTGACTAGAAGCAGTGAAAAGAAAAACAACAGGAAAAGCAAAGACAAATTTCTAACCAATGTCACTACTCCCAGTACCAGCTCTGTCACCTTTTTCAGCAACTCCACTGTCACAAGCCTTGGCAGCAGAACCAGGAGACAGGAGACCACTGCCATCAACAAGGAACAGTCCAGCACTGTTGGTAACAATGGAAACCCCCTGACCCCTGACCTTGACTTTATCTGTCCTGGTATGGAACGTTTACTGCCACAGCCCAGTATGGAAGTGACATATTATGGTAATGTGACTGACTGTGAAAACACAACACTGATGTTTCCCTCACGCCCAGGAGTGGTCTATGGCAGATGTGTAGATTCCCAAACTTTCTGTCACGTGCATGAAGAAATATTCAAGTCTTCATATTCTATCCAAGCTGAACTGAAATTCCATTTTGCTGGTTCACCTCCAGTATGTCAGGATCACTACTGGGCTGTGCATTTCTATGACAGTCCTCCTGAAGTTCCGATCCCAAGTCCTTTATCTGCTGACTACATTCTTACCTGTGTGACAAATATGAAAAGGAATCCTAGGCACTTTTATTGGAGTACAAATTATGCGTACATTTCATTTTACAACAGCAAATCTACTGACATAAAAATCATTTACAGAGAAAAACACAGGTTTGTTTCCATTACATATCATTCAGCGTCCACTGGATATGCTGTCTTGGGTATACCAAGAGGTGTTGTTTTAAAAGAGATACATGACTGGTTTAACATATCAGCACCTGCTGGATACGAAATATTTTTCTTAGTTACCCAAAAACATTGGATAACTGTCTGTCAGTCTTACATCAAAGTATTTGAGCAGGGATGTGACAGAAACCCAGCCATGGTAATAAATGTGTGTCATTTGTATTCTCGTTTTATGAAAGCGTTTTTCAATTCCTCGTCTTTACAAATTCAGTGCACAGTTTCCCAAGGCTTCATGTATGGCAGTAAGGAAATCTACATATTCTTCACAGACTTTGCATATTCTTCCCTGAATGCACGTAGCAAAACAATCTTTGATTGTAATTTTATTGATGAGACTAGGATCAAATCAGTGTGTGTTGAAAGTCCACAATTTGTGGAGGGTCAAAACGAAACAAAATATTGCCCTCCCTATTCTGCTGGTTGTAGAATGTGGATTGCATCTGTCAACAGATGTTTCGTGCTCCTAAACAAGACATTCAGTATTGACTACTATGAAGGACAAGACAAGTGCCAAGTCCTTGGTGGACACCTTGCAGCACTGAAAACCAATGCTGATTGGATAGCAGTTTCAGAACGACTAACGTCACCTTTCATGTATAGACTGGTTTACATGTGGTCCGACAAGACAGTAGCTTATGACGTTTTTCAGTTGGGGTACAGAGTGAATTCTCCTGGTCAAACAAAGAGAGGATATTTATCAAGAAACAATCACAAGATCATGATAACCGGAGCTAATACTCAGGATAATGCTTTTCTGTGTGAATTCCAGTCAGAGAGTATATCTGACCAAAAAACTGTTGTCTTCATATCCCTTACACAAGACCAACTCCCAAGTCAAAAACTGCCAGGAGTTTTTCATTCCTGTCCAGGTGGTCATTTTACACTGCAGGTTTCCCTGTTTGATGTGGACAGCAAATGTGGACAAGCTAAATACACACCAGACTCCCTGCTATGTCAGTCTTGTCACCATGGTGCTAGGCCTACAGTTAGGATGTTTGCATGTGACGATGATTTTACCACACTGCCCCACACTCTTGTTTGCAATTTCAGACAGGACTGTCCAGACAACAGTGATGAGTCATTCTGTACACAGCCTCCATGTGAGGGTTTTCTTTGTAAAAATGGTCAGTGTGTGTCATCTAATAAACTTTGTAATGGATTTTCGGACTGTCTGGATGACTCTGATGAGGTAATGACTTCTGATCTTCTTGGACATAACACTTTCTGCTCTAATCTACAAAATCGATTGATTTCCCTAAAGGCACAGGTGTTGTATTTCATTAACCTTAATGGCAAAGGTTTGTTCTCTTACAAAAGATTGAAAGTGAATGAGTCCTGTCCTGACAGCCATTACATGTGCCCAACACAGCAACTCACCTGTCTACCTGCCTACACTCGCTGTAATGGATATTATGACTGCATCAACAAGGAGGATGAACAAGGCTGTGAGAGTGCAGAATGTCCAGGATTTTTCCGGTGTCGTGCTTCTCCAGTGTGTCTGCACATAGATCATGTGTTTGATGGCTGGGGGCAGTGTCCACAACGTGATGATGAATGGCTGTGTGACATGACCTGTCCTGTGGGCTGTCTGTGTCTGGGACTGTCTTTTGTCTGTCCTCAGCCTTTCTCTCCTCACTTCTTCCCCCAGCTTCGCTACCTGGATGCTCAGGGTTCAGGGATGACGCTGTCTGATCTGAGGAACAACACTTACCTTGTTCGACTGACTCTCTCACACTGCTCTCTTGTTTCTGTACCTGTCATGTCCTTTCCCAACCTGAAGTTTCTGAATTTGAGAGACAACGACCTTACAAATATTACTGTTAACATTTTTCTGAAGTTAGCAAATCTCCGTGTTCTCATACTAGCCAACAATTCTCTGACCTCACTTGTGAAACATCCCTCTAACTTTACACAAAACTTGTTAAGGAAGGTTGATTTGTCAGAAACATTTCTTCCGATGTTTGACAGTGAGGGTTTACAGCTTTTTACACATCTTGAGTCTCTCAACATTTCGTTTTCACAAATTCAAGTTATAGGAGCACATGGTTTTCAACACCTGCAGCAACTGAAAGAGTTAGATCTTCGTGAAAACAGAGTAACTAGTTTCTCTCTGGATGTTTTCTCAGGACTGGAACACCTGTCCATCATACATTCATCCAACTTCAGGGTATGTTTGAGCACCTTATGGCTACAGTCTCCAGAAAACCATTCTGCAATGCACCACAACCTGTACTTTCTTCTTGCCACAATCTTTTGTCACCAAAGATTTTTGCATATTTCTTTCATCTTTTTGGTCTTTTGGCAGTCTTTGGAAATGCTCTTGTTTTTATCAGTCAGAAGGCCAGGAAACCACCTTTTCCAGGGCACACTTTTTTGTGCATTTTGAATTTGCAATGCACTTACACATGCATGGGAATCAGCAGCACTATCATTGCTGTAGCTGATGAGCAGCTGAGAGGTGACTATCTTCTGTATGAACAGGCCTGGACTAACAGCCTGGCTTGCAAGATAGCTGGCTTTCTTTCTCTTTTCTCTGGTGAGATGTCACTTCTCATCATCTGGTTCATGACATTAGATCATGGCATTGTTTTTTGTTCACCATTTGGCAGTCTTCAATTTTCTACAAAGTCAATGTCTGTATCTTTCGGAGTGACTTGGTTGTCAACATTGTTTTCATCACTAACAGCTCTACATCCTGAGCTCTCACAGAGCAGAGACTACAGCCTGAATGGTTTGTGCCATCTAGTTTTCTTTGATGAGCAGAACTCTAAAGGCAATGCTGCCCTGAAATATTTATTTCTGACACTCAACACAGTGCTGTGTATGATGGTGAGTGTTGGCCAACTGTTCATTTTCAGGTCAAAGCCAAAATACAGAATCATGGCAGACACAAAGACAAAGGATGCACTGTATTCACAGCCACTGGTAACAAACATCAGTGTCACAACAGCTGTGTGTTGGTTCTCCATCACCACCACCAGTCTGATGGTCCTGCATGGTGCCATTGTTTCAGACACACTCATAGTCATCCTGGCTGTTGTCATAACACCTCTCAGCTCTGCACTGTACCCTCTGTTCTACTGCTGGAGTCGTGTGAATGATCAACAACAACAGCAGAAGGAGCAGCGTGTTCTGCAGGCCATGAAAGCTCGGAGTTCATGGAATAAGCGTTAGAGGTAGCTTTCAAATATGACAAAAACACAAACCCTCTGTTATTATTACACAATATGTCTTTTATCTTTTGCATTCCAACTTTTCTGGCCCTCACCCCACAACAACTAAATGTTTTCATTTTCAGCTGCACTCATCCAGTTTGGAAGATGGACTCAGACTGAAGAGTGTTCTCCCGAGCCTGGTTTTACCTCTCAGATATGCCTGGAATCAGAACACTCGAGATACAAATTGTTACAACGAAATCAAGGGGTGAATGTAAGAATGTTGAACAAAAATGAACATGATGTAGCAGAAGAGGCATGCCAATCCATGGGGGGTCATCTAGCAGCCCTGAAATGTGACCAGGAATGGGATGAGGTCATGCACATGTTCAGGACATTGAATAAAGACTTTTATCAAACACCCATCGGTGTAGAGTGGAATGACAAGTCTACACCAAACCTGTACAGAAACAGCCCTATAGCTGATGATGGCACAGTACTCTATCATTCAGTCAAAATTCCCTGGAGGTGGCGTTGTTTTCATAAAACCAGGTTATCTTTTGGGGATACATTAGGAGTTAGTAATCCAGGTATGCCATATGGAAAAAATGTACTGTGTGAAATAAACAAGTTGAGACATGAAATTGGGCAATCAAAGACAACATCTGTTTACTTTAAGAACTTATCTCTTACACATTTTCCTCAAAAAAAAAATGACCCAGTGTCAAAGTGGTATCTGCCCACCACATTTCTGTCCGGGTGGCCCAAAAAAACGTTTTGTGAGGAAGGGCTCCCCAACTCCTTGCTTTTTCGTGGACCAGAGTCATCAAGCAACAATCAAAAATGGATGAAGGAGCTAACAATAAAAGGGTCAGATTTTTTCTTGTGCCCAGAAACAAAAAAACAGTGCTCATTTTCCTTTGTGTGTGATTTCAGCCCCTTTACTGCCAAAATAAATCTGTAAAATGTTCTTTTGTAAAACCTCCCCCTGTGATGAGTTTCCCTGCCTGAATGGTCAGTGTTTTTGACATACAATAAGCGTTTTTTTTAATGTATTAACTGTTTGTTTTTTTATGACTCAGACGAAAAAGATTGTGAACAAAAGGGCTATTTCCAGTACCGAAATTTTTAAAGAAAAAAAACCCCCACCTGTGTTGGTTTTAAAAATTTTATGGAATCCAAGGGAAATTTATTTTGACAAAACTAAAACCTGGAAACCCCCTGTCCGGAACCCCCTACCGTTGTCCCCGGTAAAATCAGGGAACTGTCTGCCTGGGCTACACCCGTTGAATGGAATGTTTGACTGTGTTGGCCACGAGGATGAAGAGGGCCCGTGGGATGTGACATGTCCGGGGGCTCTTCCCATTTTCGGTCCTCTGCTGTTTTGTGTTTTACAGTGACCATCTGTTTTGATGGCTGGCATTTACTGTCCCCTGGGTGACGAAGAAACTGTTGTGTGACTTTACATG
>CM060332.1:56268322-56271019 GCA_030674155.1 Stramonita haemastoma | reverse complement strand
CATGCTGGGTATATGTCTGTCATCACACCATGGGCCAGAGCTGACCTAGTCTTTACGAAAGGTGGATGAATCCTTTTCTGTTTTTGTTTGTTTGTTTGTTTCTTTTGTTGGGGTCGTAGTGGATGGTGGGGTGTTGGGGGTTGGGGGCTATTTTTTCTTTCCCTCGGCTAAAGTCCCAAAGTACGTTAATAGTTTGATTTTGCGTATGCAACCGTTTTTACCGACCATTAAAGATATCTGCGTTTTGACTTCGGGGTTGGTGTCTTAACACGATACACTTATGCATGCAGTTTTTGTTGTTTTGTTTTGTTAACCGTCCCTACTGGCAAAAAGTGGCCTACCTTTCCCAAGAGGCGGAACAGGTTTTTTAACGTGTGAACAAGGTGTTCTGCGTGCATTTGCACACGGGGCCTTAGTTTATAGTTTCAACTGGATGGTTTTTAGGGGAGTGGAGTCAGTAGCCTACTAATGTTAATTCCAGGGTAAAAAAAAAAAAAAAGCCCTAAAAGGGATCCCTCGACAGTGGCTTCATTCTGGACCATCAGATCACGAGCACAACGCTCAAACCACCTGGCAATCCCCTCCTCTCACGGTGGTTTAAACATATCCACAAGATGGTATCCATGCGTTTTGCATAGGGGATCCCAGGTTCTAGTCTCAACTGAAGGGAGTGAAGTCAGTGCCAATTTTAAACTCCAAGGGAAAGAAATCCTCCCTAACTGAATCTTTTTTGAGAGATTCGAACCCGCGGGTGGCTTCCGTAAGATCAGAAGCGGGGGTCTTTTAACCACTCGTCCATTCCGTCCCTTAAAAAAAAAAGCAAACAACAAAACGTTGGGGACTAGCTGAAGACACACCTTCAAACTGAGCTGTGAAGGCTTAATATTGCGTCGCACGTGAAAAATTGTTTCTATCTCTCTTTTTCTTGCAATGGAGAAGTGAGTTGCTTTCAATTGGTCTTTCACAAAACGACCACATTGCTGAAGTGCTAACAACTTTTGACCACTGGGGTGTAGTACAGAAGAAGAAGAAAAAAAAGTATTTGATAGTCTGCATGAGATGTGTATCAACAGCTTTCTTTCAGCACAAAAGCGTAAGTATTTTATGTCGTTTAAAGTAGAAAACAGATTTTTAAAGGTCATAAGGTATCAAACGACGGGATAGCCCAGTGGTTAGAACATTGCGCTCGCAATCTGACAACCAGGTTCGAATCTCGTTCCACAGGATTTTCGCCTTGGAGTTAACAGCAGTGCAGACTCCACTCTCCCCAAAAGTCGTTGGATGAGACTATAAACCCAGGTTCAGTGCGCGAACGCACGCAGAACATCTTGCGCACGCTTTAAACCCGTTCTGCTTTTTCGGAAGAATAGGCCATTGTGTACCTGTGGGATCAGATGACAACATTTACAAAAAAACTAGATACACTCGGGGACTGGATGTAAAAAGCACATGAGTGCTTATTTCATTATCCTCAATATAAGATTATAAAAGGAAAAAGCAAGAAAAAATCTGTTTTGGGCATAATCTGCAGCTTTCTCAATCTGTACAATTTTACCTCCCCCCCCCTCCCCCTAAAGTGTTTCTTTTGATAAGCAGAAATGTCGGTACTCCTGAGGTTTTTATGCTTTTTTTTTTAAAGTGTTAAAATACTTTTAAAGGCTTGACTGCCCCTGCCTGGAAATTTTAGGGGCCAAAATGTGCAACAACCTCTGTGCCCATACGAGGCTGACCCTTATGATTGACCAGAGCTTTGATACAAGGAAGTTTTAATCTGTGTATTGTTATACAGTATCATTCTTGAGATTTAAAATTTTACATGGTGACAGCCCAATAATTTATGGCCTGTGTGGTCAATGGGGCAAATAAACAATTAGATAGGATTGGACCCCACACCTACTGGGATGGGATAGCCTAGTGGTCAGAACATTCCGCTCGCAATCTGACGACCCGAGTTTGATTCCCGTTCGAGGGGATATTCCTCCTGGAGTTAACATCAGTGCTGACTCCACTCTCCCCTAAAGTCCTTCCGATGAGACTATAAACCCAGGCCCGTGTGCCAACGCACGCAGAATATCTTGCGCCGTTCAATCCTGTTCCGCGGGTTTTTGGGGGTTTTTTTTGGGGGGTTTGGGGGGCCCCCAAACCCAAAATTTTTGGGGCCCCCAAAATTTTGGGGGGGGGGGGGGGAAAAACCCCAAAAAAATTTTTTTTGGGGTTGGGGGGGGGGGGGAAAATTGGCCCAAAGGGGGGGGTTTTTCCCCCGGGGGGGGGAAACCGGCCCCCCCCCCCCCCGGGGGGGGGGGGGGGGGTTCCCCCCCGGCCGGGGCCCCCGGGGGGTTTCGGGGGGGGGGTTTTTTTTTTTTTTTTTTTTAAAATTTTTAAAAAAGGGGGGTTTTTTTAAATTAAAAAAAAGGGGGGGAAGGGGGGGGAAAGGGGGCCCCCCCGGGGGTTTTTTTTTTTTTTGGGGGGGGGGCCCCCTTTTTGGGGAAATTTTGGGGTTTGGGGGGGGGGGGGAAAAAACCCCGGGCCCCCCCCCTTTTGGTTTTCCCCCCTTTAAAGGAAAAAAAAAGGGGGCCGTGGGGGGGGGGGGGGGGGGGTTTTGGGGGGGAAAATTTGGGGGGGGGTTTTTTTTGGGGGGGAAAAGGGGGGGGGGCCCGGGGGGGTTTTTGGGGGGGGTTTTTTTTGGGGGGTTTTTTT
>CM060332.1:56263322-56265822 GCA_030674155.1 Stramonita haemastoma | reverse complement strand
TTTAAAAACCCAAAAAAAAAAAGGGGGGGCCCCAAAAAAAGGGGTTTTAACCAAAATTCCCAAAGGGGGCCCCAAAAAAAAGGGGGTTTTGGGGAAGGGGTTTAAAAGGGGGTTTTTTCATTTCAAAAAAATTTTTTTTTTTTAAAAAGGGGCCTTTTAAAAAAAAAAAATTTTTTTTTTTCCCCCCCAAATTTTTTGGGGGAAAAAACCAAAAAAAAAGGGGGGGGGTTTTTTTTTTTTCCCCCTTTTTTTTCCTTTTCCTTTTTGGGGGAAAGGGTTTTTTCCAAAAAAATTTTTTGGGGGTTTTTAAAAAAAAAAAAAAAAACCCCCGGGAAAAAAAAAATTTTTTTTTAAAAATTTTTTTTTAACCCCCCCCCCCCAAAAAAAAAAAAGGGGCCCCGGGTTTCCCCCAAAAAGCCCCCCTTTAAAAAAAAGGGGGGGTTTTAAGGGGGGCCCTTTGGGGGTTTTTTGGGTTGGGGAAAAAAAAAAATTTTTTTTTAAAAAAATTTTAAAATTCCAAAAAAATTTTTTAAAAAGGGGGTTTTTTTTCCCCGGGCCCAAAGGGGGTTTTATTTTTTTAAAAAGGGGAAATTTTTTTAAAAATTTTCCCTTTAAAATTTTTAAAAAAAAAATTTTTTCCCGGGGTTTTTTTTTTTAAAAAATTTTTTAAAAAAATTTCCCTTTTAAAATTTTTTTAAAAACCTTTAAAAAAATTTTTTTTTTTTAAGGGGGGTTTTTTTTTTAAAAAAAAAAAAAAAAAACCCCCGGGAAAAGAAAAAAATTTTTGGGGAAAATTTTAAACAATGGGGTTTTTTTATTTTTTTTTTTTTTTTTTTTTTTTTCCCCTTTTTTTTTGGGGGGGGGGAAAAATTTTTTTTTTTAAAATTTTTTTTTTTTTCCCGGTTTTTTTTAAAAAAAATTTTTTTTTTTTTTTTTTAAAAAAAAGGAAAAAAAAAAAAAACCCCCGGGGGAAAAAAAAACCCCAAAAAAAAAAAGGAAAAAAAAAAAAATTTTTTTTCCCTTTTTTTTAAAAAAAAAAAAGGGGAAAAATTTACAACAAAAAAAAACCCCCAACCCCCCCTTTTTCCCAACCTGCCCCCAAAACCCCCAAAAAACCCCCCCAAACAAAAAAATTAAAAATTTTTTTTCCCCTTTTCCCAAAAAAAAAATTTTTTCCCCCAAAAAATTTTCCCCTTTTTTTTTTTTTTTTTTTTGGGGGTTTTTTTTTTGGGTTTTTTTTTAAAAAAAAATTTTTTTTTTTTTTTCCCCTTTTTTTTTTTTTTTTGGGGGGGGGGGTTTTTTTTGGGGTTTTTTTTTTTTGTTTTTTTTTTGGGGGGGGGGGGGGGTTTTTTTTTTTTTTTTTTTTTTAAAAAACCCCCCAAAAAGGAATTTTTTAAATTTTTTAAGGGTTTTTAAAACCCCAAAAGGTTTTTTTAATTTTTTCCAGGTTTAAAAAAAAATTTTTTTAAAAAATTTTTTTGGTTTTAAAAAAAAACCCTTTTTTTTAAAAATTTTTCCAAAACAAAAGGGGGGTTTTTAAAAAGGTTTTTTGGGGGGTTTTTTTTTTTTAAAAAAATTTTTGGGGGGGGGGTTTTTTTTTTTTAAATTCCAATTTTTTTTTTTTTTCCCCCCTTTTAATTTTTTTTTTAAGAATTTTTTTTCCAAAAAAAAAAAAAGGGGGTTTTAAAAAAAAATTTTTAAAAAAAGGGGGGGGTTTTTTTTTTTTCCCCCTTTTTTTGGGGGGGCCCCTTTAAAACCCGGGGGGAAAATTTTCCCCGGGGTTTTTGGGGGGGCCCCCTTTTTTTTTTAAAAAATTTTAAAAACCCAAACCCCCCCCCCCCCCTTTTTTTTTTTAAAAAATTTTTTTTTAAAAAAAAAAAAAATTTTTTTAAAATTTTTTAAAAAAACCCCCAAAATTTTTTTTTAAAAAATTTCCCCAAAAAAAAAAGGGGTTTTTAAAAAATTTAAAAAAAAAATTTTTTTTTTTTTTAAAAATTTTTTTTTAAAAAATTTTTTTTTTTTTAAAAAAATTTTTTTTCCCCCCCCAAAAAATTTTTTTTTTTTTTCCCCCCCTTTTTGGGGGGTTTTTTTTTAAAAAACCCTTTTTTTTTTTAAATTTTTTCCATTTCCCAAATTTTTTTCTTTTTTTGGGGCCGGTTTTTTTTTTGGGGAAATTTTTGGGAAATTTTTGGTTTTTTTAAAATTTTTTTTTTTTTTTTTTGGGGGGGGTTTTTTTTTTTTTTTTTGGGGGGGCCCCCCCCCCTTTTTTTTTTTTCCCCCCCCCTTTTTTTTTCCCCAAAAACCCAAAAAAAAAAAAACCCCCCCAAACCCCCCCCCCCAAAAAAAAAAAACCCCCCAAAAAAAAAAAAAAATTTTAAAAAAAAAAAAAAAAAACCCCCCCAAAAAAAAAAAAAAATTTTTTTTTTTTAAAAAAGGGGGGTTTAAAAATTTTTTAAAATTAAAAAAAATTAAATTTTTTTTTTTTGGGGGTTTTTTTTTA
>CM060332.1:56250822-56260822 GCA_030674155.1 Stramonita haemastoma | reverse complement strand
AAGCACAATTTTCAAGGTTTGGGGCCCCAGTATAATTTTTCTGGTTTTGGCACGGGAGAAAAATTTTTATTTTTTAAAAAACTTTATGGAAAAAACGCAGGAGAAAAGGAAAAAAAGATGGCAGATTTTTTAGATAAGGGGGGAGGTTCAAGGGAAAGGAACGAGAAGAAACACAAAGAGGGATAGAATAGAGGGAAATTTAGCATTGTTTTCCGAAAGGGGGGAATGCTTTTTTTAAAAGGGCAGGCCCCCGGGATCCCCACTTGGGGGAATTTTTTTTTTTAAAAGACATATTTTTCGGCCCTTTTTTTAACGAAGCAACTTGACAAAAAAAAAGGTGGGGATTGAAAACAATGTGACGGTCGCATACACCCAAAATCTTCCATTGTTGAATTTTTTTGGGGCTCTAGCCGAGGAAAAGAAGAAAAAAACTTTTTTTGACAGAAAAAATCTGGAAAATTTTTTGGGGGCTGAAATCTAGTTCAAAGCCTTTTTTGTTCAAAAGGGGTGGTGGGCTGTGATTGAAAGTCCATACTGTTTCGAGCTATGTACCATTGTGTCTTTTAGTTAAAGTCCTTTTTATTTATACACTTTCCATTTGGCTACCCGCTGTTTTGTCCCCATGCATTTTGAACATTCAGAAAGACCGCTGACAGGAACCCCAAACCCCTTTCCCTTTTCTGTTAATTTTTAACCCAAAAACTAAAAATAACTTAACCCCGACCCCTCATGTGGACTAAAAGGGGAGGTAAATAATGGGTGTGTATGGTGGCAAAGGGGTTAAAATTTTGGGTTTTTGGTTTTTCTTTTTTTTTTTTCATTTTTTAGGATAATTTGGGGTAAAAAATACAAGGGGTTTTTTTGGGTTTCAGGGGCCTTGTTTGCATTTTGATTTTTTGGTCAATTTTTCATCCAAATTCCCCCTGGGCAAACGGCCTTTTTTTTTCAAAAAAAGCGGATCAGATTTTTTAAGGGGTATTCCGTTTCTTTCACACAGGGCCTTGGGTTTTTAGGGGGAAGGCAGGGGGGGTGGGAGGAAGGGTGCTAGAATTTTAGGAAAAGGTTTTGGTAGGAAAGAAGTGGGGGGGGGGAGGGGGGGGGTTTGAATTTTGGGGTGGTGTTAGAGATGGGGAATGGGGTGGGGAATTTATGAGGATGGGGGTTTGGGGGCAGGCAGTCCCCTTTCTGGGTTATGGTCAGGGGGAGGGGGGGGAAATTTTAGAAAAAAAATTTTATTAAAAAAAAACAAAATAAGTGGGGGGTGGGTTTTTGAATTTCCCTGATTGCGTGGGCATTTAAAGGGGGGGGGGGGGGGGGGGTGAAGGGGGGGATTTTTTTGAAAAAAAATGTTTATTTTGGGAAAAAAAAGTTGGTGGCGCTTTTTTTTCCCGATGCTGAGTTGGGGTCATCCTTGGGGAAAGGCAGTGGGGGAGGGTGGGGTTTTAGGAAAAAGGAAGGGGAGTTAGTGAGGAGGAGGGGTTGGGGGTTTGGTTTAGGTCAGTGTTGTGTGGGGGAGTGGGGTGTGTTTTTGGTTTGGTGTGTGTGGTGTGTGGGGGTGGGGGGTTTTGTTTTGTGTGTTGTGTGGTGTGGTGTGGTTTTGTGTGTTTGTTGGGGGGGGTGGGGGGTTTGGGGTGGTGGGGGGTGTGGTAGGGGGGTGGGGTGGTGTATGGTGTGAGTTGTGTGTGTTGTGTTTGTGTGTTGTGGTGGGTGTGTGTGTGTTTTTGTGTGTGGTGTACATATTTCGTGTGTGTTGTGTGTGTGGGGGTGGGTGTGGGTGTGTGTGTGGTGGTGGGGTGGGGTTTTGTGGTGGGGTGTGTGTGTGTGTCTTTGTGGGTTGTGTTTTTTGGGTGGTGTTTATTGTGTGTGGGGTGTGTTTTGTGGGGGTGTGTTTTGTGGGGGGGGGGTGGTTTTTTGTGTGTGTGTGTGTGGTGTGTTTGTTTGTTGGATTTCGGGGATGCGGTTTTGTGCATGATTAGGGGGTGTATTGGGGGAAAAAAAATTTCTGTAATATGGGAAATTTTAACCCCCCCACCCGTTTCCCGTTTGTTTAAAATAAGAGGTCTTTTAAATTGCTTTGGGTTTTCGCAGTAACCAACATGGGAAAAAAAAAATCATTTATAAAAAAACCTCCATTTCTGTGGCTTTGTAAAGGATTAAAAGGGGGAGAAAGTATGGAGGTTTACATTTTTAAGGGAAACTGTGTCTGTATCTTTTTTAGATAAATATTATGTGCACATTTATCTAAGAACCTTTTCATTTAGAAAAGGTAGGTTAGCTCAGTGGTCAGAACACCCCTTTTTCCCCCAAAAAAAAGATAAAGCGGGGTTTAATGTAAATTGTTCTTGGATGGGGGGCCCTTCAAAATCCCAATTTCCCTTTAATTTCTGTCCCCCAGTTCACCGCTTTTCAATGGGGGAACCCCGCCCCCCTGTAGGGTTTAGAGAAGGTAAAGCAGTGAGGGGAGGAGATGGGTGCAAACCCTCGAAATATTGGCCCCCTAGAGAAGCTGAGGTTTTTGATCCTTTCTCCCCCAAAAGTCCCCAGGGATTTTGGGAACACATTTAACCTTTTTTTGGTTTTTTTTTTAAAGGGAAAAGGGTATTTTGCTGTGTTTTATTTTACAATCTGGTGGGTTTTAGAATTTTTTTTTTATTTTATTTTTTGGGGATATTAAGATTACATGCTTTTTTTACGTGTGTCCCGGGTTTTCCCTTTTATCAGTTTGTTTTTTGCTTTGCTTTAAGTCAGAGACTGCCCAATTTTCCAAAAGGTTTATTTGCATCCCAGTTAAAAATAGATGCTTATTCTGTATCTTCCCCGCAAATCTTTTTTTCCATTGTCAGAAAAAGTGAAAAAATTTTTCACAGCTTTTTTGTTGGATTATTTTTCCCCTTTTTTTTGTAAGGGGGGGGGGGGGGGGGGGGGGAAAAATCTGAAAAAAAAAATTTAGAAAAAAAAAAGGGGGGAGGCACCCCCCAAAAGTATTATAAAAAAAAATTTTTAATTTAAAAGAAAAAAAAAAAGGAAAAAGGAAATAGTAATTTTAAAAAAAAAAAAGGAGTAAGTGGGGTAAAGAGGGTTAAAAAATTCCCCCCCCTCCTCCCACTCTTTTGTTTTTACTTTTGTGTTTACATGAAACCTGTGATGTGTGACTTGGGAAAAAAGATTTTTCAAGTGTGATTTTTTATTTTTAATGGGTGGGATAAACTGTTTGCAAGGACTTAAACGAAACACTTGGATTTTAAACTTTTGTGTAAAAGTGCTTTAAGGGGGGGCCCAATTTTTTTCATTTGGGTTAAAAAAAAAAAATAAAAAAACAAAAAAAAAGAAGCAAATAAGAAGGCTTTTTGGCCAAAGGGGTTTCTGGTGGACAGTAGTTTGTATTAAAAAACCTACCCGTTAAAGTTTTTCTTTTTGCTGAATTCCCCATTTTTTTGGGCATTTTGAATTTTAAAAATTTAGTATCCTTTTTTTGGGGCTTTTAATTTTCCATTGGGTGGTTTCCCTTTTTTTTTTGTTTTTTTTTTTACTCCATTTTAAGTACTGAGCGCCAAAGAAAAAACAGTTTATTTCTGATGCCCGGGGTTTTTTTTTTTTTAAAAGATGGAGTTTGGTTTTTTTCCAAATTTTCGTTGGGGGAAACCCCCCCGGGAGGTTTGTTTCCCAAAATTTTGGGAAAATTTTTCCCCCAAATGCTGTATTACCCACTGTTCCTATTTGATCCCTTTTTTCCCAAAGGGGTATTTCCACAGCATTTGGGTACAGTCATCCCCCTCTGCCCGTAGAAACATCATTCAACATTTAGTATTTTCACCCGCTGTGTCGCCCCATTTTTCCCGTATACCAGTATTCAAAAAATTGGGTATCTGGGTATTGTGTTTCCCCCCATACCTTTTAGTATAAATCTCGTTTCACCCAGCCCGACATAAATTCTGTCAAAAACTTTCGGGGAAAATTTATGGTATCATTTATTCAGCATTTGCCTGTGCTGGGTCATTTTAAACCCCGTGTAAAGAGATAGGTTATAAGGGGGGATTCTTTTCCACCTCATGTTCATTTTAGTTTACTTTTTTTTTTTTTTTGCCCTAAAAAACCAAAGTAATGACACAGTTTAAATGTGACCCAAGTGTTCTACAATTTTTCGTTCCAAAAAACCCGGGGTTTTCCATTATTGAATGAATCACTTGAGTTTTTTAGATTTACATGTTTACTATTTTTTTTTGTTGTTTTTTTTTTTTTGGTATTTGGTTTTTTGTTTTCATTTTATTTTGTCCCCAAATTTTCATCTTTTATCTGGGCAGTTTTAAATAAAATTTTTTTTAATTTCATGTAGCCTTTTCCCAAAAAAGCCCCCAATTTTTTTACCTTCAAATGAAGGATAGTGTATTTTGTGTGTAGTTTTGCCTGTATCAGTTCTTAAAATTTAAAGGGTTTGTGTGTGTGGGTGGAGGTGTGTGGTTTTGTGTGTGTTTTTGTGTGTGTGTGTGTGTGTGTGTGTGGGGTGTGTGTGTGTTGTTTTTGATTGTTTTTAAGGGGGTGTGGGTGTGGTGTGTGTGTGTGTTGTTTGGGGTTTTCCGTTTTTTGTTTTTGGGGGTGTGTGTGTGGTTTTTTGTTGTTTTGGGGGTTTTTGTGTTGTGGGGTGTTGTGTGTGTGGGGTGTTGTGTGTTGGGGTGTTGTGTGTCTTGTGTGTTTTGTGTGTGTTTTGTGGGGTGTGTTGTGTGTGTGTGTAGTTTGTTGCCCGTATCAAAATTTTTTATCAAAGCAAAACCTGACAAAAAATGGGTTAAATTTATCCCTTTTCCTTTTTTGTGTGAAAATTTTTAGACAAGGGTTTTTTCATGGTAATGGTAAATTTTTTTTTTAATTTTTCAGTTAACACCCTCCCCTTTGGTTTTCTTTTTTCTCCCCTATTTTTAAAAGATTATTCTTGGGGGGGAAAAATTAAATTTTTTGGGGTTTAATTTATTTTTAAAATTTTTTTTGAGTTTTTAAACAGGGAATTTTTTTTTTTTTTTTATTTGATTATTTTTTAAAAAAATATTGGGCCCCCAAAAATGCTCTCGGGGTTTATTTTACTGCCCTTTAAATGGTGAATGGGGAAAAATCAAATTTTCAGTTTCTTGTTTAATTGCTTTTGGTTTTTTAAGTATTAGTGAATTTTTTTACTCCATTTTTACTTTCATTAAAACATTTTTTGCCCTTTATCCAATTAAGGGTTGTTCTAGAATCCAAAAGGGGAAAAAAGCGAAAATTTTGGGAAAAGTGGTTTTTAGCCCAGGGTTTTTTACCCCCCCCACTTTTGATAAGTCAAAAACTTTTTCCCAAAACTGAATAGGGTTTGGGGAAAAATTTAAATTTTTGGGTGTTTCTTTTTAGAGAAAACAACTAAAAAAATTTTTTTGGGAACCAGCATTGCCCTTTTATTAAATTATGTATGTCAATAACAGCCCTTTTCAAATTTGTTAAAAATGTTTTCCTTAAAAAAAGTTTTTAAAATCAAATGGTGGCCACCACCATGGGACTTGCTGCCCAACTGCTTTCTTCCCAGGGAAAAAATACAAGCTTTTGGGTTTAAATCCTTCATTCCAAAAAATTTCAAAATGATGTTTTGCATTTAAATCCTTTTAAAAGGGTCTGTGCTTTCTGGCTGTAAAAAAAGCTGGGGGGGAAATAAGTTTTTGTCACTTTGTATTTTAAAAACATTTTGGGAAAAAGAAAAACCATTCCGCTAATTCAAATGGGCTAGAAAATCAAAGTCCAAAGGGCGGAAGTGGTCGGTGGTTCGATCATTTATTGGGCCAAAGTTTTTTTCCAAAAACAGTTTTTTTTTATCTTTTGGGTTTTTTTTTTTTTGTTTGTTTGTTTTTTTTTGTTGTTTTTCTCTGTTGTTTTTTTTTGTTGTTTTTTTCATCTCCTATAGGTTAATTTTGAAAAATTGTTTAAAAAATATATTTTTATGGATGTTTTCCCAAAAGCTTTATGACTGTTTTTTTGATGGGTTTAAATTTTAAGTTGCTTTTTCTATCTTTTTCTGTCTTTTGTCTTTTTTTGTCTTTTTCTTTTGTTCTTTTCTGTTTTTTTTTCTCTTCTCTCTCTTCTTTTTCTCTTCTCTCTCTCTCTCTCTCTCTATTTTCTCTCTCTCCCCTCTCCTCTCCCCTCTCACAAAACACAAAACACAGACACCGCACAAAACGGCAAAAAAAAACCCAAAAAAACCCCACACTCACACCACAAACCCACACCCACACACACCAACAACACACAAAACCCCAAAACAAACACACACACAAATCACCCACATGGAATGTATTTTTTTTCATATGAAAATTTTGGGGGTTTTAAATTTGTTTCGGCCCTTTTATAAATTTGTCCTGAATAATTGATTTTCTCCTTCTTTTTCTTTTTGTATATTTTTTTCCCCTTTTAAAGAAATTTAATTTGTTTAAAAAAAGATTTTTTATAAAATTAAATTTGGGTTTTTGTCCTATTTGATTATTCCCCCTTTTTTACAATTTTACTTTTTGGTTTTTTTTGCTTTCGGGATTTTTCTTTTAATTGTTTTGGGGTTTGGGGCCCCATTATGGCTTACAGGTTTCTTGTTTTTAATTTTTGTTTACATAAGTGTTTTTTTGGGTGTTTTTAAATTTCTTTTTTGGCTGGTTTTTTTTTGATTTTTGTTTTAAGTTGAAAAATGCCCTTTTTTTTTTCCCCTTCCACATTTTGTTTTCCTAGTCTTATCTTGGATAGGGAAAGTTTCGGTTTTTATTTAAATTTGAATTGAAATTGTTTTTTTTACTTTTTAAATATAGGTATACAAAAAATTTTTTTGTTTTTTTTTTTGGGGTTTAAAGGGGGTTTTTTATTATTTTTTATGCGTGTGCAAAGTCTTTTTCCTTTTTGCCCCTTTTTTGCTTGGGCCCTTTTCCCCCCACAAACCCCCACACGCCCCCGCATGCAAAGCCCCACACGGCCCCCCCCCACCCCAAAAAACCCCCCCCCCCCCCCCCCCCCCCCCCCCCCCCCAACCACACACAAACCCAAAAACACACACACACCCCCACACACACAACACATGGAAATTTTATTATTTTTCAAAATGAATTTTTTGGCTTTAAATTTGTAATGCCTTTTTTTTGGGCCCGAAAATTTTCATTTTCTCCTTCATTTCAAAAAAATTTTTTATAATTTTTTTATCTTTTTTTAAAATTTTTTATTTTATTTCCAAAAAAATTTTATTTTGTTTTTTTAACCTTTTTTTTAATTTGGGTTTTGTTTCGCTTTCCCATTTGAATTTTTCTTTTCAATTTTTCTTTTTTTGTTTTTGCCCCTTTTTGGGTTTTTTTTTTCCATTTTTCGGTTTGGGCCCCATTTGAGCTTTAAAGGTTTTTTTGTGATAAAAAATTTTTACAAAGTGTTTTGTGGGTGTTTTTTAAATATTTTTTGATGGTTTGTTTTGATTTTTTGGGGAAGTTTGGTTTTTTTTTCCCCCCCCCCCTTTTTTTTCCACCCCCCCTTTTCCCCATTTTTTTTTTTTTTAATCTTTCCTTTTTGTAATTTTTCTTTCCCCTTTTTTTTGAAATTTGGAATTTGGGGGAAAATTTTTTTTTGTTTTAAAAAATTGGGTTTTCTTTAAATTATAAAATTTTTTTTTTGTAATTTTTTGGGTTTTTAAGGGGTTTTTAATTTTTAAAAAATTTTTTTTTTGGGGTTCTGTTTTTTTCCTTTTTTTTCTTTTTTGCTTGTTTTTTTCCCCCCCACACACACAAAACCCCCATCACCACCCACCAACCACCCCACCCCCAACACACACAACACACACACACACACACCACAAAACATGGAAAAATAAATTAATTTTTCCAATTTTGGGGAAAATTTTGGTTTGTAAATTTTTTTCTTTTAAACTAAAGGGTTTTAAATTTCTTTTTTTATCTTTATTTGGGGAATTTTTTTTTTTTGTAGGGGAATTTTAAAAAAAAAGAAGGGATTAACCTTTTAAATGTTTTTTTTTCGGGTTTCCATTTATTTTCTTTTAACCAAATTTTTATCTTTGGTTTTGGTTTGCCCTTTGGCAAAATTTTTCCTTTTCAAAAATTTAGGTGGGCCCCCATTGGGAAAAAAATTTCAAAGGGGCCCGGAAAAAAAAAATTAAATTGGGTTTTCATTGTGGGTTTTGGGGGGGGAAATAAAAATTATTTTGCTGGTTTGTTTTGAAAAGGAAAAGAAAGGGCGAAAGATGTTTTTTTTCCCCCTTTCCAACTTAAATGCCCATCCCCCCAGTCTTATTATGGGGGGGTAAGGGGAAAAAAAGGGTTTTAATTTTTAAAATTAAAACCCATAAAAAATTTTTGGGTTTTTGTGTCGGTTTTAAAAAAAAATTTAAAAAATTAAAAATTTTATAAAAGTTGGGGCAGTTTTTTTCCTGTTTTTTTTTGTTGGGGCTTTTTCCCCCCCCAAAAAAGATTAGCAGAAAGGGGAGGCCCCAAAAACTTAAACAAAATTTAAGTAAAAAAACAAAAAAAAAACAACCACAAAAAAAAACACACCAAAAAAAAAAAAACCAAACAAACACACACAACACCTTAAACCCACACCCCCCCCCCCCCCACCCCTCACACCCCCCCCACCCCCCACCCCTCCCCACCCCAAAAACCAACAAAACCAAAACCTCAAAAACCCCAAAAGGTCTGTATTAAATTTTTTAAAAATTTGAAAGAAAAAACCCTTATGATTTGGTTTTGCTTTTATTTTTTGGCCTGAAAATTTGTATATTCCTCAATTTTTTGGGGTTAGTACTTTTATTTTTTTAAAAAAGTTTTGGGAATTTATTTTAAAACTGGTTTTTTTTTAAAAAAAATTTTTAATGTCCCTTTTGCTCCTAAATTTTGAAATTTTTTCTTTTTTTCTTCTTTTTTTTTTTCTTCTTTCCCCTTTTTCTTTCCTTCTTTTCCCACTCTTTTCCCCCTTTTTTTTCATCGGTGGGGTAAATTTTAAAAAATTTTAAAAAAAAGATTGTCAGAAGTGGGGATTTAAAAATTAGTATGGATGAGTGCAAACACTTTAAAA
Source organism: Stramonita haemastoma (assembly GCA_030674155.1). Lineage (NCBI taxonomy): Eukaryota > Metazoa > Mollusca > Gastropoda > Neogastropoda > Muricidae > Stramonita > Stramonita haemastoma. Next base: position 56,251,756 of record CM060332.1, on the reverse strand, counting down.
AAGATTGTCAGAATTGATGTAGTTTGAATGAGAGTGTGAACACTTTAAAAAAAGATTGTCATGAATTGATGTAGTTTGAATGAGTGCGAATACTTTAAAAAAGATTGTCAGAATTGATGTAGTTTGAATGAGTGTGAACACTTTAAAAAAGATTGTCAGAAATGCTGGATTATAAATAATGTAGTATGGATGAGTGCGAACACTTTAAAAAAGATTGTCAGAAATGCTGGATTATAATTAATAATGTAGTAGAATGAGTGTGAACGCTTTCAAAAAAGATTGTCAAAACTGCTGGGTGAAAATTAATGTAGTAGAATGAGTGCGAACACTTTAAAAAAGATTGTCAGAAATGCTGGATTATAATTAATAATGTAGTAGAATGAGTGTGAACACTTTAAAAAAGATTGTCAGAATTGCTGGATGGCATGTATGAATGAGTGAAAACCTACATCCAAAAATAAAACAAATTTTACCATGGTCTTTGTACAAAGTTCTATTCTACACAAGATCTTGGATGCATATCTTCTCTCTCTCTCTCTCTCTCTCTCTCTCTCTCTCTCTCTCTCTCTCTCTCTCTCTCTCTCTCTCTCTCTCTCTCTCTCTCTCTCTCTCTCTCTCTCTCTCCTCTCTCTCTCTCTCTCTCCCCTGCCCCAAAGCTCTTTCTTAAATTCAAATATACTCAATTTATCCATCAGATATAACAAAACCGTCTGACCCATTCAGATGTATTCAAATGTCTAACAGAAATAAGCATGCATGCATAGCTATGTAAAATCTCAATTTTTCCAAATGCCTGTTACATCAATGATAGTACTACCATAGATTTCATGCAGCATTATATCTTTTGAAACAAATCAAGCACTCGCATTTTGGCAATTTTACACATACAGCTAATTATAAATAGTTTCAATCAAAAGAATTAATGTCTCATCCA
>CM060332.1:56233322-56248322 GCA_030674155.1 Stramonita haemastoma | reverse complement strand
CTTGACAAGCTGAGATCATCAGAAAAAGAACAAAGTTGAACACAATCATTATGCAAAAAGAGTAAAGGTGCCCCTTGAATTTGAGTCTTGTAACTGGCAGTGGAATGCAGATTCCTGTTTGGCTGTAAAACTCCCAGTGGGATGTGACTGGAAGAAGTGGCAATGATGCCAGACATAAACCCACTGACCAGGCCACAGCACAAGCAGTTATGGCCGATGTCTTCTCAAATCGAACAGTGCAAATGGGAAATGAATCACCAGAAAACGGTCCAGAGAAATCAGCCAGATGATCATGGCTGACACTCACTGGACAAGAGAGACAAGAAACCAGCTACTTACAAAACACATGTTTTTCCACACGTCATCGTAAAATACATATGTCCCACGGTAAACTTCATCAGCTACTCCAATGATGGAGAGGTAGATACCCATCAGCAAGTCAGATACACAGAGACTGCTGACAAACAAGCCATAGGTACTGACTGAAGTCTTGCCAGCAAACTGCTTGATCATGACACTGCAGACATTGCCTGTTACAGCCAGACAGCTGATCAGCCAGAGGAAAGCCCGGTATGTCTGTGTCTGGAGCAAATCTTCACAGAGGAAATTTCATCAGAAGGGGAATAGCAAAACCCCACATGAAAATGGTCCGGCAGAACATGTCTACAGCACAACTTGTATTGCTGAGCCCTACAACACTGAGACGGGAAAGACCCCTGAAGATGTCAGCTGGAAAGGTTTCCACAGGAGTACCTTCTAATGACAGTGATGTCAAGTAAGACATATTTTGAAATCCTTTTGGGCCTATTGTTGAATGGAACTGAATGACAAATCAAGGTTTCTCACCGTCAAAAACTGTGAAATAAACCTGGTTGTCAAATGCTTGTAGCTTTGTCCGGGAAAGGTTGAAGGTTTTCAGAGCTGTTTGATGCAGTTCCTCTACAGGATCATAGGTGAGCAAACTCAGAGGATTCCAGCCAGGGACAAAGTCTGCAGATTTTTCCAGCCAGCAAACAAGGACATGTTGATGTGCTCCAGTGTGTTTTCAGAGACATCCAAAACGTGCAGGTTAGATAACATGATACTGGGTAACAACAACAAAGAGCACCTGGCCAGAGAGAGGTAAACCAGATAGGTGTTCTTGGTCAGATCAGAGAAGTGTCATTCTGAACCTGTCCCATCCAGGTAACGGAGCTGAGGGAAGAGATGAGCAGAAAAGGGCTGAAGGACACAGAAAGGAGTGGCCATGACACAGACAGGTTTCAGGACATGTCATGTCACACAACAGTTCATCGTCACCCAGTGGACAGTGAGGCCAGCCATCACACAGATGGTCACTGTGAACACACACAGCAGAGGACCGACATCGGAAGAATCCTGGACATGTCACATCCTCACAGGCCTCTTCATCCTCGTGGCCAACACAGTCAAACACTCCATTGCAACGGGTGTAGACAGGCAGACAGTTGCTGACATCACCAGGACAACGGTAGTGAGTGTCAGGACAGAGGTCTCCAGGTTTGAGTTTGGTCAAAATGAAATCTTGGATTCCATCAAAGTTGACCAGCACAGGTGCAGGCAAATGTGAATTGAAAACCTTTCTTGTAGATATATGCTGTTGCAGTCTTTTTCATCTGAGTCATCCAAACAGTCAGACAATGAGTTACAACGTTTGGTGTAGAGCACACACTGACCGTTCAGGCAGGTAAACTCATCACAAGGAAGGTGTATACAGAAAGATTCATCAGACTTATCTTGGCAGTCAGGTTTGAAGTCACACACAAAGGAATATGAGCACTTTGTTTGTTGCTGGTCACAGGAAAAGAATTCAACTGGCTCTGTGATCTCCTTCTCAGTTTCTGGAAAGCTGCCGGGAGGATTCTGGTTCATTGAAAAAGCAAGGAGTTATGTGCCCTTCTTCACACACATTATGTGGACCACAGGACAGAAATGTGTGTGTCAGGTGACCACTTTGACACTGAATAAATTTTCCTTGTGGAAAGGTGTAAAAGATAAATTCTTAAGGTGAACCGGTGCTGGGCTTTTATGTCTGATTTCAAAATTTATCTTTTTATTTTCGCACAGTACATATCTTCCAGTCCCAAAGCTCTTATAAGAAGTGATCATCTCTTTTGCAAAATGTGTTCTAGTTTTAACAGATAAACGCATTCTGTATGGAATTCTGACAGACTGATACAGAACCGTGCCATCATCAGCTAAGGGCTGTTTCTGTACAGGTTTGGTGTAGACTTGTCATTCCACTCTACACCGATCGGTGTAGGATACAACCTTGTATTTGTTGTGCTGATCATGTGCATGGCCTCATCCCATTCCTGGTCACGTTTCGGGGCTGCCAGATGACCCCCCATGGATTGGCATGCCTCTTTTGCTAGGTTATGATCTCCTTTGAAAGTCAACATTTGGAGGTCCACGTCTCGTTTCCAATTCAACCATGTGTAGTTCGTGTGTTCTGATTCCAGGCAAGTGTGATACATGAAGTCAGGATGTGGAGTGCAGTCTTCAGTCCGAGTCCATCTTCCAAACTTGCTGAATGTAGCTGAAAAAACAAATATATAGTTGTGGTATGGAGATGGCCAGAAAGGTTGAATTGGAAAAGATGATAAGCATCTGGCGTAACTACAATTTGTTTGTTACAGCTGGGTATATTTTGATGCAACAGCCTCAGTATAAGAAGGATGTATTACTTGATACAAATGTATTTTTGGTTTGTTTTAATTTCTTTGCATTCTTCTTCTACTGTGCATTCTTCTTCTTCTGTTCATTCTTCTTCTTCTTGTTGGCTTCTTCTTCTTGTTGGCCTTCTTCTCCTTCTTTTTGCATCTTTTTTTCTTCTGTTGCAGTCTTCTTTTTTTTGTTGCATTCTTCTCCTTTACATTTTTTGTCTTCGCAGTCCTCTTCTTTTGGTGCATTCTTTTGTTTTTGTGCATTCTTGTTCTTCTTTGCATTCTTCTTTTTCTCACTCTTATTCATAGCTTATAGCACAGTAGTGTTGTTTAGTCACATTACCTCGATACTCTTTTTTCTGCTTTTTTTCTATAGATTTTTTTTCGTGGACAACTGTTGCAAGGTTTTGATGTTTTTCTGTACTGTGTTTTGAATATATGTTTCACACTGGACTAGTTTGGGTTGTTTTGCTTCATAAAAATTGACAATCTCTTAAGATCTAGCAGAAAGGTGTTTGGTGTTAGATGGTACACACGAAGACAATTATTTCTCTCTTTCTCTTGTGCTGTTGAGAGGAGATTTGTGGCACCACACAACACGAGAGAGAGAAGAGAGAGAGAGAGAGAGAGAGAGAGAAGAGGAGAGAGAGAGAGAGAGAGAGAGGAGAGAGAGAGAGGAGAGAGAGAGAGAGGAGAGAGAGAGAGAGAGAGAGAGAAGAGAGAGAGAGAGAGAGAGAGAGAGAGAGAGAGCAAGGCAAGGCAAGGCAAGGCAAGGCAAGGCAAGGCAAGGCAAGGCAAGGCAAGGCAAATTCTTTTATTCGAGGATAATGAATAAGCTGTTGTGTGCTTTTTTACATCCAGTCCCCGCCCTTATCAGGGATACATCAAGATAAAAAAAACCTTTAACTAAAGAACAACAATAATAATGGTCCAAATACCAAGAGGAAGAAACCATACCAAGTAGCAAACAACAGACAAGAAATAAGAAAGCAATAGTGACGCTCCACCACATAATGAGACGGAGTGCACATGAGGTCAATTTTTAGTTATTGACATGTTATTAATGTGCAATAAAGTGGCTATCAAATACAAAAAACAGATTGAAAATCGGACAATTCTGTGCAACATTATTACAAATTGAAATGATAGACTGCAGGATGTGACAAAATGAGAAACGGGCAAGTTTATTTTAGTAACAGGTTGTCAGAATGAGGGCTTTGGCATTTTCAAAACACATTTAAAAGCAAAAGGAATAAAAATGATACCTTGATATTTCATATAAGATAAATAAACAGATCTAGTTTAATAATCAATCAAAATCACAAAATTGACAACTTGACCCCCACCTGCCTTTAAAGGCTCCTAGCCCAAAATTGGGTAATGTGCTAAGCGACTCATTTCGTGGTGGAGCGTCACATTATTTTATACATTAATAAGGTAATATATGTTTTTTAAAGGCACGCATTCAGAAAATGAAATAAGTAAGAATCAAATGAAGATTTTGATTTTTTTTTAAAGTGCAATAAAGAGCAAACATGAGAATATAATGAGATAAACGACTGAAAACATCAATCCACCATCATCTATAACAAAATATTTATTTTCCAAGGGTTACAGATAAGCATTCGCATAAATTGTTTTCCTCCAGCCCATGCCCTGATTAGGGACTATCAGCAAATCAAGAGAAAACACTTTAGCAAAAGGCACAACTACAAAACAACAACTGACAATTAGTAAGATAAGGAACATGCGGTAAGTAAATGAACAGGTCACTACAGGTACACGTTCTCTCCTTCTTATAAAAAAAAAGAAATAAATAAAAGAAACGCACACATTTCCTGAAAAAAAACCAAACTAAATTATCAACAGCCTGAAGATGACTAAGGCCTTAACGTTCATTTATATAGCCTGCGGTCTCTGGAGAGATTTACATGCAGGGTGTGCGGGATATGTACTTACAAAGCCTCTTTCACTCTTTTTTCATTTGTATCGGGATGAGGGTAGCAATAGTTTATTATGCCGAACAGAGAACATCTATAATCAACTTTTTTTTTTTTCAAAAGCAAGTTAGGAAAAATATTACAAATACAATTTGCCTTTCTTTATCTTATTTTGCCTATATGTCCATTGGTCCATGTTGCGCTAATGCGCGACGCTAGAATTCCCTCCCCTGACCATGAAAAACACTGTTGCCTTCTTTAAAACTACTAAATTTCATAAAGGACCGCCGTTTCAGGGGAGTTAATTAAAGAAACCCACAAAATAATTTGCACTACGAAGAATTTTTTCGTGTCTAGTTTTGCATATATGACATAATTTACATCCCTAAAATACCATTCTGTCGGTAGATACCCCAAGATCATTATTTTGCTCGACTTCGGAAGACATTTTGTTTCAAACTCACAGAAATCATGCCGTTGGACATTCTAGAGTATCTTTTTTTTTTCTGGAGAGAGAATGAATGAATAATAAATGAATGAGTGAATAACTTTATTTTTAATGGTTACAGAGTAAGTATTACATGCCTTTTCGATCCTCCTTCAGAGAGAGAACAAGGCAAGGCAAGGCAAGGCAAGGCAAGGCAAATTCTTTTATTCGAGGATAATAGATAAGCACTAGTGTACTTTTTTTACACCCAGTCCCCGCCCTTTTCAGGGATAACATGAATATAAAAAAGTACTAAACAGTAAAACTATAAGCAGTACCAAAAAGCATATAATAATAATAACACAATATATAATAAGGTAATATAAATGCACTCATTCAGAAGACGAAAATCAGAAGTCACAATAAAACGATTTTGATTATTGAAGAAAAAGAAAAGCGTTAATAGATAAAGAGCAAACAAGAGAACTTAATGAAATAAACAACTGAACAACCAAGAAAAATCCACCCAAAAATATTTAGCTACAACATTGTTACAACTCATAACAACAAAATGAACTCAAAAGGAACTAAAGATAATACAATGATTATGATGATATCAATAAGAATAATATCAACAATAGTGATAATAGTATGATAATAATACACTGTAAAACTCACTCTTCACGCAGGCTACACACACACACACACACACACACACACACACACACACACACACACACACACACACACACATACACACACACACACACACATACACACACACACACACAACACATACACAGAGAGAGAGAGAGAGAGAGAGAGAGAGAGAGAGAGAGAGAGAGAGAGAGAGAGAGAGAGAGAGAGAGAGAGAGAGAGAGAGAGAGAGAGAGAGAGGAGAGAGAGAGAGAGAGAGAGAGAGAGAGAGAGAGAGAGAGGAAGTAAGGCAGAGAGTGGGTGTCTGTGTTTTATGTTAAATTTGACGTATACTTGAATGATTTCTCTAACATTTATTCCATGAACTCCGAGCTTTCATTGCCTGCAGAACACGCTGCTCCTTCTGCTGTTGTTGTTTGTCCTTCACACGACTCCAGCAGTAAAACAGAGGGTACAGTGCAGAGCTGAGAGGTGTTATGACAACAGCCAGGATGACTATGAGTGCGTCTGAAACACTGGCACCATGCAGGACCATCAGACTGGTGGTGGTGATGGAGAACCAACACACAGCTGATGTGACACTGATGTTAGTTACCAGTGGCTGTGAAGACAGCGCTTCCTTTGTCTGTGTGTCTGCCATGATTCTGTATTTCGGCTTTGACCTGTAAATAAACAGTTGGCCAACACTCACCATCATACACAGCACTGTGTTGAATGTCAGAAATAAATAGTTCAGGGCAGTGTTGCCTTTAGAGTACTGCTCGTCAAAGAAAACCAGATGGCACAAACCATTCAGGCTGTAGCCTCTGCTCTGTGAGGGCTCAGAAAGTAGAGGTGCCAATGATAAAAGCACTCCCAGTAACCAAGCCACTCCACAAGATACAGACATCGACTTTGTAGAAATCTGTGTACTGCTGAAGGGTGAACAGAAAACAATGCCATGATCTAATGTCATGAACCAGATGATGAGAAGAGACATCTCACCAGAGAAAAGAGAAAGAAAGCCAGCTACCTTGCAAGCCAGGCTGTTAGTCCAGGCCTGTTCATACAGAAGATAGTCACCTCTCAGCTGCTCATCAGCTACAGCAATGATGGTGCTGCTGATTCCCATGCATGTGTAGGTGCACTGCAAATTTAGAACACAGAGAAAAATACGCCCTGGAAAGGGTGGCTTCCTGACTTTCTGACAGACAAAAACGAGTGCAGTTCCAAAGACTGCCAAAAGACCAAAAAGCCAAATCAAATATGCATAGACTTTTGGTGACAAAAGATTGTGGCAAGAAGAAAGTGCAGGTTGTGGTGCATTGCAGAATGGTTTTCTGGAGATTGTAGCCACAAGCTGCTCACAACACACTCTGAAGTTGGATGAATGTATGATGGACAGGTGTTCCAGTCCTGAGAACACATCCAGAGAGAAACTGGTCACTCTATTTTCACGAAGATCTAACTCTTGCAGTTGCTGCAGGTGTTGAAAGCCATGTGCTCCTATAACTTGAATTTGTAAAAATGAAATGTTGAGAGACTCAAGATGTGTAAACATCTGTAAACAGTTACTGTCAAACATGGGAATGAGTGTTTCAGATAAATCCATTTTCTTCAATGAGTTTTGGGTCAAGTTAAAGGGCTGTTTTACCAATGATGTCAGAGGATTTCTAGCTAGTAAGAGAATATGGAGAGTTCTTAATGCAAGAAAAATGTTAACAGTGATATTTTTAAGGTTGTTGTCTCTCAAATCCATAAACTTCAGGTTGGGAAAGAACAAGACAGGCAAAGAAACAAGAGAGCAGTGTGAGAGAGTCAGTCGAACCAGGTAAGTGTTGTTCCTCAGATCAGACAGCGTCATCCCTGAACCCTGAGCATCCAGGTAGCGAAGCTGGGGGAAGAGGTGAGGAGAGAAAGGCTGAGGACAGACAAAAGACAGCCCCTGACACAGACAGCCCACAGGACAGGTCATGTCACACAGCCATTCATCATCACGTTGTGGACACTGCCCCCAGCCATCACACACATGATCTGTGTGCAGACACACTGGAGAAGCACGACACCGGAAAAATCCTGGACATTGTGCACTCTCACAGCCTTGTTCATCCTCCCTGTTGATGCAGTCATAGTATCCATTACAGCGAGTGTAGGCAGGTAGGCAGGTGAGCTGCTCTGTTGGGCACAGGTAATGACTGTCAGGACAGGACTCATTCACTTTCATTCTTTGGTAAGTAAAAAATCCTTTGCCATCCAGGTTAATGGTATACAGTAGCTCTGCCTTCAGAGAAATGAAGCGCTTCTGTCTGGCAGAGCAGAGATCTTTCCCTTTGGACAAACCAGAATTCACCACCTCATCAGAATCATCTGGACAGTCAGAAATTCCGTTACAACGTTTATCAGCTGACACACACTGACCATTGTCACACTGAAAACCCTCACATGGAGGTTTGTATACAGAATGACTCATCACTGTTGTCTGGACAGTCCTGTCTGAAATTGCAAACCAGAGTGTGGGGCAGTGTGGTAAAATCATCGTCACATGCGAACATCCTGACTGTAGGCCTGGCATGGCGGGGACAAGACTGACACAGCACGGAGTCTGGTGTGTATTTAGTTTGTCCACAGTTGCTGTCCACATCAAACGCCAATACCTGCAGTGTGAAATGACCACCTGGACAGGAATGAAAAACGCCTGGCAGTTTTTCATTTGATGATTTATCTTGGGTAAAGGGTAAGGCAACAGGATTTTGACCAGGGGTCGGTTTTGACGCATACTCACACAGAAGAGGGTAAGTCATTGTGCTGATTTTACGCATCTTCATCCTTTGAAAGAAGGTGATAGATTTCCTCTCCTGACATGTTCCTTTGAATAAACTGTGTAACCCACCTGAAGTGGAAATGACCCATAGACTACTCTCTTATCAGACCACATGTAAAAAAACCTGTACATGTAAGGTGTCGTATCCAGTCCAGTGTGTAGACCGACTCTGACATCAGTATAATGAACACAGGTGTATAATATTTTTTCTCCAGCCGCGAGCCAATCAGCGTCAGTTTTCAGCGCTGCAAGGCGTCCCCCATGGAGTTTGCACAGCTCTTCTCCTTCATTGTAGTCCACACTGAGCTGGTTGTTTATCAGCAACAAACATTTGCTGGCTGATGCGATCCACATTCTACATCCAGCAGAATAAGGGGGACAATATTTGGTTTCGTTTGGACCATCTACAAAATGTGGATTCTCCTTGCAAAGTAAACTTATCTCAGAGTCATTGATCAAAGTACAGTTAAAGATTGTTTTGGTGTGTGTGACTGAGGAAGAATATGGAAGCCAAGTAAAGAAGATATAGATTGTCTTATTGTCACACATCAAGCCTTGGGAAACGCTGAATTCAATGTGTAAAGATGAAGAATTGAAAAACTTTTAAAAAAGCGTCTGTACAGATGGCACACATTCATCATTATGGCTGGGTTTCTGGTACTACTCTGCCCATCAAAAATCTTGATGTAAGACTGACACCTGGTACCCCAGCGACTGTCTGTAATTGCAACAAATATTCCATTGCCCTCAGACACTGAAATATTAAACCTGTCATGCCTTTCTTTTAAAGTACACCTCCTTGTACATGCAAAGCAGTGTACCCAGAAGACACAGAATAGTATATGAAAGATATATGTCTTTGATTTTCTCTGTAAAAAGTTATGTCAATTCTGGGTTTGTTGTAAAATGAAAGGTATGCGTGATGTGTACTCCAGTAAAAATATCTGATACATCTTTTCATGCTGGTCACACAGGTAACAATGTAATCCGCTGAGGAGGGACTTGGCATGGGAACTTCAGGAGGACTGTCATAGAAGTGCACAGCCCAGTAGTGATCCTGACATACTGGAGGATAAGAAGTGTCACTGACGTTCACTTCAGCTTTGATAATGTGTGCAGAGGAGGCCATTTCTCTGTGCACGTGACAAAATGTTCGGGAATCTACACATCTGCCATAGACCACTCCTGGCTGTGAGGGAAACATCAGTGTTGTGTTTTCACAGTCCGTCACATTACCATAATATGTCACTTCCATTTTGGGCTGTGGCAGTAAACGTTCCATACCAGGACAGATGAGGTCAAGGTCAGGGGTCAGGGGGTTACCATAGTTACTAACAGTGCTGGACTGTTCCTTGTTGGTGGCAGTGGTCTTGTGTCTCCTGGTTCTGCTGCCAAGGCTTGTGACAGTGGAGTTGCTGACAGTGGTGACAGAGCTGGCACTGGGAGTAGTGACAGTGACAGGAGTTAGTGTGTTCTGCTTTTCCTGCTGTTTCTCTGTTCACTGCTTGTGGTCAGTGGTGCTGTCATGTACTGTTGTGACTGTAAATAATAACAGCGTCTGTATCAGAGTGTAGGGAACAGGATAGCTCAGCGGTCAGGTTGGTGCTGTTCATGTACTGTTTGACTGTAAATTATAACAGCGTTCTGTATCAGAGTGTAGGGAACAGGATAGCTCAGTGGTCAGGTTGGTGCTGTCCATGTACTGTGTGACTGTAAACATGGTGCTTTGTGTCAGAGTGTAGGGACAGGATAGCTCAGTGGTCGGGTTGGTGCTGTCATGTACTGTGTGACTGTAAATAATAACAGTGTTCTGTATCAGAGTGTTAGGGAACAGATAGCTCAGTGGTCAGGTTGGTGCTGTCATGTACTGTTGTGACTGTAAATAATAACAGCGTTCTGTATCAGAGTGTAGGGAACAGGATAGCTCAGTGGTCAGGTTGGTGCTGTCATGTACTGTTGTGACTGTAAATAATAACAGCGTTCTGTATCAAGTGTAGGGAACAGGATAGCTCAGTGGTCAGGTTGGTGCTGTCATGTACTGTTGTGACTGTAAATAATAACAGCGTTCTGTATCAGAGTGTAGGGAACAGGATAGCTCAGTGGTCAGGTTGGTGCTGTCATGTACTGTTGTGACTGTAATAATAACAGCGTTCTGTATCAAGTGTAAGGGAACAGGATAGCTCAGTGGTCATGTTGGTGTTGTCATGTACTGTTGTGACTGTAAATAAATGGTGCTTTGTGTCAGAGGGTTATGATGGCTTGGGTGTAAGCTATGGTTTAATATTGTTTTATATCAGGGAGTTATGACAGCTGGTGTAAGCATGGTGTTTTAATATTGTTATATCAGGGAGTTATGATAGCTGGGGTGTAAGCAATGGTGTTTTAATATTGTTTTATATCAGGGAGTTATGATAGATCAGGTGTAAGCAATGATGCTTTACATTGTTTTATGTCAGGCAGTTATGATAGATCAGGTGTAAGCAATGATGCTTTATACAGGATAGTTAGATTAGCTGAGGGTAAGCAATATTGCTTTACATTGGAGTGTTAGAATAGCTGGTGTGTAGCAGTAGGCACTCATCAGTCTCGGAAGACTATGGAGTTGCGCTCTAGTCTTTAGAGCGCAAAGCCTGGGCAAGTATGTATGGAGGGCAAGCTGTTACCCATGCAGCAGACCCCCCCTCTCCACGGCACTGGAATGATCCATTGGAAGGGCATTGACCGATACGAATGGTTCCAGTACCGTCGCAGGAGCCACCAGAACGTTGCCATATACCTACAGCCCCGAGCCGCTCTGGGACTCCAACTCCCCGATTTTTCCTCAGGGATGGTGTCTAAACACGACACCTGTGTGCATGCCGGTTTGTTATAATTTTGTCATCCGCTCCTACCGGCACACGATGGCCTACTCTTCCGAAAGGTGGAAACGGGTTTTAACGTGGTGCGCAAGATGTTTCTGCGTGCATTCGCACACGGGGCCTCGGTTTCGAGTCTCATATCCGAAGACTTTGACATGGTGTGTGAACAGCTGGTTGTAAACAATGGTGATTTGATATCAAAGGGTTATGATAGCTTAGGTGTCAGAAATAGTGTTTGTATAGGATGGTTAGATTAGCTGAGTGTAAACAATGGTGATTTGATATCAAAGGGTTATGATAGCTTAGGTGTCAGAAATAGTGGTTTGTATAGGATGGTTAGATTAGCTGAGTGTAAACAATGGTGATTTGATATCAAAGGGTTATGATAGCTTAGGTGTAAGAAATAGTGTTTTGTATAGGGTGGTTAGAATAGCTGAGTGTAAACAATGGAGATTTGATATCAGAGAGCTATTATAGCTCAGGTTACTAAGGCTTTGGTGCTGGGAGTGATCAGAGATCGTTAGGATAAACGCTCAGCAAAGAGTGTGCATGTGTGTGTTCGAGTTATTTTACATCTCTTCACAAAATGTGATATCAGACATATATAAAAAAAAAAAAAAAAAGTGTGTGTGTTGTGTGGGGGGGGGGGGGGGGGGGGGTTGAGGACGAGAAGTTCTGGAAGTTGGGTAGGGGGTTAATTCACTAAATCTACACAGAACAGTTGGGAAAAGTGTAAACGCAAATGTGAATAATTCTTTGAGTACAGAATAATCAACATTCCAATTTCTAATTGGAGTTTTACAAATAAAAATAAAAACTATTTATAACCGTAACCAACTAGAGAAAAATCTGATTTGCTGAACGATATGTCTTTAAAGTTCATAATAAACTATGATAATGAACCAATAGGACTGTACAATAACGGTTTGAAAAATGTACACCTCAGTAAAGGATCATTAATATATCCTAGGCAAACTCGTGTGTGTGTGTGTGTGTGTGTGTGTGTGTGGTGTGTGTGTGTGTGTGTGTGTGGTGTGTGTGTGTGTGTGTGTGTGTGGTGTGTGGTGTTGTGCGCGTGCGCGCGTGCGCGCGCGTGCGTGTGTGCGTTTGTGTGTGTGTGTGTGTGTATGTATGTATGTGCATCGATTCATTTTACATGAAATTTCTTATGAGCTGCCCTGAAGTCCGAACGTAATAGGCCGAGGCAAGTGGGCAGACATCTTGCAGAGATAACAAACGCCAGAGAAAACCAGGGACTACGCATTCCACCCAGTATGGCTAGGGCAATATCAGCAAAGTTGGGATCATAATTCTTTTTTTTAGTTTTAAAATCAACACAAATTTTTGTCTTGTAAATAACCTCAACGGCCTGGCATCCAGGGAGTGGACAGAGACTGGTCAAGCTTGTCGCCACAGGACTGAACCACACATCACAAGATTCTGCATGAAAACCAGTGCTGAGAAAACCAAGCTAGGGGTCAGCCCCCACTCTGCCGCTGTCACTGCCCACATCAGTGTCCACACACAACAGCCAGGACTTGATTATTCGCTGTCTTACCGGGAAAGGATAATCTTCACTTAAGATTCGAACTAGAAATCCTGTTAAGGGCATTGGCTGGATTTAAACCCATAAAGAGTAACAGGGCCAGGGGAATAAATTTACAAAATACAAAGTAAAGCTTTTGTTTGCGTTCCTGTGTTCCTTCTTTCTGTATGTGTGCCAGACATCAATACTGTTTACAGCAGATGCAACAACAGAACTCTAAGCCTTAGCTTGAGTGGCTGTATCAGATGTATTCTGAAGGTTAGGTACCATGAACACAGATCGCCAGTGAACAAGAGCACCAAACCATCAGTGTGGAGGTCCACAGGCAGATCTGCTGGCAACTGTTAACAAACTAAAGCCACGTGGCCTTGCTGACACTCTTCTTCAGGGAACTGTCGGGTGAAGGACCAGAGAAACGTTCTAAATCAGGCAGTAGCTAGAACCATTTTTAGGGAGCTAGGATTTGGCACACAACTGATATATTTTATAGGATTAGAGGAGTGGCTGGCTGTTCAGTGCTGTGGCTTGCTGACGCTGATGACTATGGAAGGGGGGGAAGTAAAGAAGAGAAGAAGAAGAAGAAAGAAAAGAGAAAGAAGAAAGAAGAAAGAAGAATAAGAGAAGAAGAAGAAGAAAAGAGAAAAAAGGAGAAGGAGAGAAGAAGAGAGAAGAGAAAAGAAGAAAGAAGAAGAAGAAGAAGAAGAAGAAGAAGAAGAAGAAGAAGAAGAAGAAGAAAGAAAAGAAGAAATAGAAGAAGAGAAGAAGAAAAAAGAAGAGAAGAAGAGTAAGTAAGCATAAAGAAGAAGAGAAGATTGAAGAAGAAGAAAGAAGGAAAAGAAATAGAGTAGAAAAGAAGAAAGAAGAAGATCAAAGAAGAAAATATGATAGAACAGTAAAGTAAAGATAGAGAGAGAAGGAAGGAAATTAGAAGAAAGATGGAATGAACGTAAACAGAAGTGACAAGAGCCTAAAATTGAAAATGAGTGACTAAACAGATGCAAGGCCAGCATAAAATGGTGAGTAAAAAAGTTGCCAAGACCTTACATTAAATGGTGATGTAAACAGTGCCAAGCACTTATGATCAGAATTACAAAATGGTGATGTCTGCAATTCCAAATGTGATAACAGTGCCACAACATTAAATGGTGACTAAGCTAATACCAAGCCTTCTGAAACATTGTAATGCTGAAATGTAACTGCCAGATGCCTTCCTTGAAACATTGTATGCTTTGAAAAGTGCCAGACTTATGAAAATTATCTTCATCCATAACAAATTCTTAGCATAACAACCTGCCCTCAGGATGTGTCATTGTAGGTGTGTACAGGAGAGAACTGGTGATATGTGAGTGGTGAGGGGAGGGAACAGGGGGATGGGTGGGGGTTGCCAGCTTTTAGATAATAGTTGGTGATAGGTTCGATTGTGATCTTAGAATTGTGCCTTGTGTTTGTCGTGAATAACGTTGTCTTTTAGAATGTAGGTTGCAAAACGATGACTGTAATACTGGTGTGTAGTAGTGTAGATTTCTGTTTAGATTTTCTGTTAGAAAATTTATATAACCGTGGAATGCACTGGTAGCATATATATTGTGTAATTAAAAGGTCAAATATAATAAAATGTTGTCATTAATATTGTTATTGTTGTTGTTATATAATAATAATAATAATAATAATAATAATAATAATAATAATAATAATAATAATAATAATAATTATTATTATTATTATTATTATTATTATTATTATTATTATATTATTATTATATTATATTGATTATTATTATTATCATTGTTATCGTTATTATTATTATTATTATTATTATTATTATTATTATTATCATCATTATTATTATTATTATTATTATTATTATTATTATTATTATTATTATTATTATTATTATTATTATTATTATTATTATCTGTTTCCGTAATACTCGGGCTGCTCTCTCTGGAGATAGCACGTCGCCACAAGTCAGTTCTGACTCCACTCTCCGCAAAAGTCCTTCGGATGAGACTTTAAACCGAGGCCCCGTGTGCGAATCACGCAGAACATCTTGCGCACACGTTAAATCCTGTTCCGCTTTTCGTAAGA
>CM060332.1:56223322-56228322 GCA_030674155.1 Stramonita haemastoma | reverse complement strand
ATATTATATATATATATATATATATATATATATATATCCAACAAGATGAGTCTGGTTCAGCATTTTAGATGCATCAAGTGAAATTGAAGGCGAACTTTGAAGGTTGTCAATAATTGGTGCTGTTTAGTTGAATCGGGAAGGGAGTTCCACAGCACAGGGCCTGAGTATAGTAAACTAGACTTGAACAAGTCTATTCTTGGGATTGGGACACTTGGCTTTTCAGTATTTCTGGAATGATTCATTGGGAATTTTTTTTTTAAGGATGTGGGCTGCCATTATTTTAAACATCAGTATGCCTTTGTTATATTTCAGTCTTTGTTGTAGGGGAGGATACCTAACTGAGTGTAATCCACTTCAAGTAAGGTTGTTTTCTTCAGAAGGATAAGTTTGAGAGCGCGTTTATATAGGCTTAATAACGGTTTCATAGTGTTTGCACTGGCAGAATCCCAGAGGGTTGAAGCATAGTCTATTGAGGATTGTATATAAGCTTGGAAAAATATTTTTTTTGAATGGTAGTCAAGAAAGTGTTTAATTTTAGTTAACTGGTATACTCTTTGGGACAAGTATTTGCATAGATGAGATATGTGGTAGAACCAGCTGAGGTTTTCATCGATTGTTATTCCTAGAACTTTGTGATGAGAGGTTTGTTAGATTGCTTCCTTTCTTATGTGGATTGGAAACTGTTTATGAGGTAGATTTTGTCGCTTTTGTCTGGTGGTGATAAGCATGCATTTTGTTTTTGGGGGGTGAATAGACATGTGGTTCAGTTCTGTCCATTTGACAAGATCATTGCAGCTTTGTTGTAATGTAGTTGCAAGAGAGTCAATGTCGTTATGGCTCGTATGTATGGTTGTGTCATCAGGAAATAGTTCACATTTGGATGCAATATGAAGAGGAAGGTCATTTATGTATACGGAAAAGAGAATTGGTCCTAGTATTGATCCCTGTGGTATTCCATAATGAATGGGTTTTAGATTGGATGTGGATGTAGTTGTTGAGACACACTGTTGTCTGCTTTTAAGATAAGAAGCAAGTAGTTCTAGACTATTTGATGATAGATTATACAGGTCTAGCTTTCTGATGAGAAGTGTGTGGTCAATTGTATCAAATGCTTTTTTGAAATCTACAAATAATACTCCACAAAATTTATTTTCATTAATGTTTGATAGCCAATTGTCTATGAGACTAGTCAGTGCAGTATGGAACGAGTGATTTTGTCTGAATCCTGACTGATTAGGGTGTAGTAAGTTGTTAGTGTCTATATGATGGACTAAGTGTTTATTTATATGTTTTTTTCCAGGGGTTTTGAAAGGAGGGATATAATGGAGATTGGCCTATAGTTTGAAGGATCTGAAGTGTCACCAGATTTGTAGATGGGGATCACTTTAGCAGTTTTGAAGGCATTGGGGAAATAGTTCTTTTCAAGACATTGGTTATATATATATATATATATATATATATATGTTAGAGTCTCAGTGATAACTGGAGCTGACAGTTTTAGAATTCTGCTGTCTATTCCATCGAGGCCTCTTGTCCTGGATTGTTTGAGGTGAATCAGATAACTATAGACCTCAAAAATAGAAATAAATGGTATGTGGAGTTTTGAAGGAATATGCTTTTCTTGGCAGTAGTGTTTTAGTGTGTTTAGGTTATTGGATTTTGAATCATTATTCCTAAAAACGTTAGTAGAAACGTTTATGAAGTGATTGTTGAGTTGTTCAGCAGTAACATCTTTGATTACATTTGATTTGGAAGATGATTGTTTGTTCGTTATTTGATTTATGGCCTTCCAAATAATTTTTGAGTTTTGTTTTGAAGATAGTAAATCTTGGAAATATTTCCAAGAGAGAGAGAGAGAGAGAGAGAGAAGAGAGAGAGAGAGAGAGAGAGAGAGAGAGAGAGAGAGAGAGAGAGAGAGAGAGAGAGAGAGAGAGAGAGAGAGAGAGAGAGAGAGAATAATTATAGCTGCCACATATTACACTTAGGCCCACTGTCTGTACTGGAAATCAATGTGTACTGATCATTTTCATCTCCTCTGTAAGAATCATTGAAGAAATATGTCACTAACTGTTTTAAACCAAAGCCATGTTCCCTTCACCTGCACACATTTGGCATTGTTCTGTACTCTTATCATGCTGCCGTTCTTTGTACATACTAGTTCTTGAATGGCTGGTTGCTGGTAATTCTGGTGTTTGGTAAAAAAAAAAAAAAGAGGGTAAAATTGTCCCATAAGGTGGATCGGTGATCTACGAGGTAACACGCCTTGCCTAGAGAGCGAAAAGTCCGGGTCCGAGTGTGCGGTGGTTTGAATCCTGTTTGGACCTAAAATTCCCCCCTGTCCATTAGACCATGAGTGGTGGTCTGGGCGCTAGTCTTTCCGATGAGACAATAAACCGAGGTCCCATGTGTTACACATTATTTATCGCACGTAAAAACACCCACGGCAACAAAGGGGCTGTCCCTGGCACAAGGGAAGCGGAAAGTAGGTCGACCAAAACATACCTGGCGCAGAAGCATTGAAGCAGAGACGAAGGCAGCCGGAATGACGTGGGCCGAGCTGAAGAGGATCTCCCAGAACCGGGTCCGTTGGAGGTGTGATTGCGGCCCTTTGTTCCCCAGGGAATTCATAGGCATAAATCAAGTCATATGGGAGTGACTGAGTGGTTGTATGGGGATGGTTAGGTCAGTGTTCAATGTATGCCTGATGAGGTCAGTGTTTATATTGAGATGATTGAGTCAGTGCTTATATGGGCTTGATTCGGTCAGTGTTCATATGGGGAAGATTGGGTCAGTGTTCAATATATACTTGATTGGGTCAATATTCAGTACGTACCTGATTGGGTCAGTGTTCAATATATACTTGATTGGGTCAATATTCAGTACGTACCTGATTGGGTCAGTGTTCAATATATACTTTATTGGGTCAGTATTCAGTACGTACCTGATTGGGTCAGTGTTCAATATATACTTGATTGGGTCAGTATTCAGTACATACCTGATTGGGTCAGTGTTCAATATATACTTGATTGGGTCAGTATTCAGTACATACCTGATTGGGTCAGTGTTCAATATATGCTTGATTGGGTCAGTGTTCAATATATGCTTGATTGCAGTCCCACAGGCCTAAGCCTGAAATCATTCAGAAATCAGGGGTCAGGACTTTGTCTTTGTTCTCTGTGAGTACATCTGCACTATCAATTACGTCAGTGACTGAATACATATTCAACATAGTGCAGTCATTGTCGAAAAAGCAACAAACGGGGTCACTTGCTGTAATAAAGTTTTTTTCTCGTTCTTATGCTTTGGTAAGGGGACTGGATGTAAAAAAAAAAGCATATGTGTTCCTATTCTATCATTCTCGATATAAAAGAATTAACAAATAAATAAATCAGTAAATGAATGATGAATACATAAATAAATGAATGAACAAATAAATAAATACATAATAAAGAAATACATAGATAACAAATGAATAGATAAATAAATATATAGATAAATAAAGAAATAAATACATGAATGAATAAATAAAGTAAGGCAAAGACTTTTCCTAGCTCATGACCAGGTCTGAGGAGGCAGCTCTATGGAGATGGTGCTGGTTCATCAAAGCCCTTCTCTGAATTACCCATGCCCTGAGAAAGCATCCCCCACATCATGACTTTGTTCACATTTGGGCTGTATTTATCTTTATTGAATGTTTGTATTCATACTAGCTTTGTTCATATTTCGGCTGTATTTATCTTTACTTAACTTTTGTATTCATACTCTGAATATATTGCAAAATGTTACGCGTATTTGTTTATAATGTAGTATGTAAATTTGATCTGTATCTTGTAAACAAATCTGTAAGAATTTTTTTTTTTAAGTAAGTAAAAGATACAAAGATTAGAATGATTTAGAATAGAGTATACATTTGGCTTCTTTAGAAAGTTTGAATCAATTAAAATGCAATATATGCATTTGATTTATTTAGAATGTTTGAATCACTTAGACTGTAGCATACAATTAATTCATATGGAAAGTTTTAATCATTTAGAATGTAGTATATATTTGGTATATTATAAATGTTTGTATCATTTGACAAAAAAAATTATGTCCATAGGACCTATTTCCAGAGGTCAGATCTTCCCTGGCCTCGGTTGTGGTTCCTGTGGACTGGGCTCAGATTTTGGTCTGGTCTCAAAGCCCATCTTTTGGGGCTGCCTCTTTTCTGGCATGGCCTAGTGCTGGTTCTTCTCCAGAGGATCTCTCCAGAGACTGGGATTCCTTTTGCTCTGCCATGGGGCTTGTATGGGAATATCCTGACATGGAGATGGCTCTGACTGGAAGAATCATATTCCTAGATCTGACACCTTTCTGCGGTGGATAGGTTTCGTTCTTATTTAGTTTTTTTTCAAAGCCGGGTTTGGCATTGGCTTCGCTTTGGAAGAAGTCTACAGTTGTGTTGACTCCTTTGCAGTATGTAGAAATGCCTTTAAAGATTGAAACAAAAAAAGGATGACCTCATTAATTGTTAAGCTGGGTTCTTCAGGGCTCATGTTGAAAAAAGCTGTAGTGTGGTAGAGTACCTTGCTGTGATGGTATTGTTTATCATGGCTGTAATCTGGTGAAGTATCTTGCTTATGTGTGGTTGATGTGGTTTATCCCACAAAGTGTTACCCGCCCTAGGCTGACCCTTATGATTGACCAGGGCGGCGATACAAGAGAGCACAGAAAAACTCCGTTTCAGTCTGTATGTAGCTGAACAGTTTGATTCTTAGATTGAAAATTTTACGAGGTGGACAACCCCGATGTGGCTTGTGTGGTCGGCGGGGGCTATAAACAACATAATTGGATTGGACCTTGCTGTGATGGACTTTTCTTATCATGGATGTAGTCTGGTAGCGTACCTTACAGTGAGGCACTTTTCTTATCATTGTGAATATACAGCAGGTTTCTCTCCTCACCGCACTCAATGTCCTCCAGACCAGCTTCGTCCTGCCCTGGCGAGGTGTGGGCACTTA
>CM060332.1:56213322-56218322 GCA_030674155.1 Stramonita haemastoma | reverse complement strand
ATCATTAGGTTGTAATAAAGTCCTCACTTCATTACTAAAGCTTTTCTGAGTTCTATCCCTCAATAATATCGTCAGAACGAGCAGAATTTAGAGGTATCGCTTTCGACTGGGCTTTCGAAGCGAGCGACGCCATTTTGTTTAGCAGACCCTGCAGAGTGGCTGAGCGAGGTCACATGCTCTCTCGGGCCAATGAGAAGAAGGAAATCCTTCCTTAGCGATGTTTTGTTTACGATTCCTTCCCTATTTTGAACGTTTTCATTGGATAAAGTTTTCACTCACGCTAGAAATAGTTGACACAGATTGAAGGCGGAGACCCAGAGCTTTCAAATGGTGTGTCACTCGGCGGGTCTACTGTAAATCTCGAGGGGATACAGGTTGCGGGAAAAGTCGTATCTTCAGGACTTTTTTCATCAAAACTGTCGGTCTTCTGCAGTGGTAGGTGTTTTAAAATGCGATTTTGATAAGAAAGGAAACTAAATATCATTATTTTATTGATGTTTTCCGGTGCAGAAATGTTTATATTATCAGTTTTATACAAAATCTCCAAATCGGTACCTGACACCCCTACTGCATATTTTGGGCTCTAGCGGAAAAAGGCTGGAGATGACATCCGACTCATTTCGTGATGGAGCGCCACATATTTATACAAATAGCAAATTACAGTGCATGCGTATTGATACTTTCTTCACCTTCACCTGTCCCGTAGTCCCGCGGACCGTAGGGGCACCACTGAAGATTTTGCAACCAGCTTCTTCCACTTCCCACGGTCCGCCCTCGTAGCAGATCGCTCCACCCAAGGCCTGTCCACTCTCTGATGTTGTCTTCC
Organism: Stramonita haemastoma; assembly: GCA_030674155.1. Taxonomy (NCBI): domain Eukaryota; kingdom Metazoa; phylum Mollusca; class Gastropoda; order Neogastropoda; family Muricidae; genus Stramonita; species Stramonita haemastoma. The sequence goes on along the minus strand of CM060332.1, from coordinate 56,217,496 downwards.
CATCGTTTCCTCTGTCTGCCTCTTCATCTCTCTCTCCCCCCCCCCCCCCCCCCCCTCTTACTGTTCCCCGAAGGACTGTTTGGCCAGTGCAGATGTTTGTGTGACATGCCCCTACCACGTTAGCTTGCGTTTTTTCACTGATGATAGCTCTTCATATGGTCAGATGTCATTCTTTATTCTGTTTTTTCACATCCTCATTAGTGATGTGATCTCTATAAAATGTCAAGGAGTTTGTGATACTTTCTTCAGAGAGAATATATTAATTGTTACAATTTTTAAAAAATATCAAGCGGAATGAGAATGCAGCTACCTAAGATGGTGGGTAAAAATTATCGCATACGAAAACTCATACCATTGGTCATCATTAGACTGGTGGTTAGAGTAATGCGATCGTGATCTGCAGACCCAGGCTCAAACCTCGTTGAAGAGGATTTTTCCTCTGGAGTTAGCATCAGTACCCACTCCACTCCGCCCAAAAGACCTTGGATGAGACAATAAACCAAGGTCCTGTGTGCGAACGCACGCAGAACATTTTGCGCACACGTGAAAACCCGTTCTACTTTTCGGAAGTGTGTGCCCTTGTGTACCGATGGGAACGGGTGGCAAAATCAACAAAACTACATCCACACAGGGGCTAGATGTAAAAAGGCACACGAGTGGCTATTCCATTATCCTCAAAATCTAGAAACAAAAAACAGAATAAAGAATCCTGGGAACTGGCTGAGAAAGAAGAAAATCTGGTGTTCAGTTGGGATATTTTTGGGAGTAAAAACAACAACAATAACAACAACAACATCAACACAGAAAAAAAGCAAATAACGTTGTCATACACAACCGATGACAGACGGAAATAATTTGTTTGCATTTTTTGGTTAAGCATCTGAAGTTCACCAATGACTTTTTGCGTATGCGACCTTTGTTGTCTACCCACCCTACCCTTTATGTATCCACATTCTGTCTTCAAAGAACAAAATCATTTAGAGCTTTAGAAAGAGCAGACAGTACAGATGTTACTTAGAGTTAACGTCCGTGTCCAAGCTGTAGAGAGTTCCTAAACTGGGAGACTGGATATAAAATTAACAGATACTATCCCCCAGAGCAGAGCACTCAGATTTTTTTCACATTTTACATTTTACACCACTTTTAGTCACCGCAGATGTCTCTGTGTGAAATCTGGGATGCTCTCCCCGGAAAGAGGACGTCGCCAGAAGAACAGCGCCACCCATCAATGACAACAAGGATCAACCAAATAACAAAAACCAACAGACAACAAGAACAGTAACAAACAGAAAACAAGAAACAAGGACAGAAAAAAACAATGATAAAATAGCAAAAAGCACACACGCAGAACTAGAAATTTAATAAGAAATAAAACAATTAAATGATGAGTATGATAAATCAACAACAACAACAACCTGAGTAAGTAGCAAACAAGAAAACATAACAAGTTACGCGACGTAAAACATCATCCCACCACTATCTGTCAACAAAACTAATATAAAAAGTCATATTAATTATAATATTTTATGCCTTTACTTTTATTCAGTCTCCTCCATCTCCATCACTTTGCGTTAACGCGTGTGTGTGTGTGTCAATCAATCAATCAATCAATCAATCAATCAATCAATCAATCAATCAAATTTATCAATCAATTATCAAGTGTGTGTGTGTGTGTGTATGTGTGCGTGCGTGCGTGCGTGCACGTGTGTGTGTGTGTGTGTGTGTGTGTGTGTGTGTGTGTGTGTGTGTGTGTGTAGATTTATAGCTTGTTAATTCTATCGTGAATGGTTGCATGAGTGTGACTTCCTTGAAAATGCAAGCGCTTCCATTTGTTTGCTTTACAAGATTCAGCGATAAATAAATTTCGCTAAGTTAACATCAGTGCTGACTCCACTCTCCCCAAAAGTCTTTCGGATGAGACTGTAAATCGAGGCCCCGTGTGCGAACGCACGCAGAACATCTTGCGCACACGTTAAATTCTCTTTCGCTTTACGTAAGAGTAGGCTATTTTGTGCCGGTGGGAACAGATAACAATATTTACACAACTGTATACACACGGGGACTGGATAAAAAAAGCACATGAGTGCTTATCCCATTATCCTCTATATAAAATAATTAAAAAATAATAAAACAAATAAAATATGGTAATGGTGATGATGGTGATGATGGTGATGATGATGGTGATGGTGATGATGATGATGATGATGATGATGATGGTGATGATGATGATGGTGATGGTGATGATGATGATGATGATGATGATGATGATGATGATGATGATGATGATGATGATGATGATGATGATGATGATGATGATAATGATGATGATGATGATGTAAACAGTGAGCAAAGTTACAGGTAAAAGGACGATGCTCTCTCTTCTCTCAGCCTGGTGTAAAGATGTATAAGAGTCATTTGTTGCCAGTCATCACCCTTTTGTGGGGATACAGCGATGCAATCATGCATTTTGTGACATACACACACACACACACACACAGGCACGCACGCACGCACACACGCACGCACGCACGCACGCACGCACACACGCACATACACACACACACACACACACACACACACACACACACACACACACACACACACACACACACACACACACACACACACACACACACACACACACACACACACACGTTCGTATATATATACACATGCAGAAGGTCAAACCTGCTCATTAAAGATCCCGTGATTCAGCCCAACATTCGGTGAGTGATGAAAATGCAAGCATACACAAACTACATTCCCGAAGTCGGATTGCAGCTACCTTCATGGTGGGCAAAAACGGTCAAATGCGCAAAATTTCACCACTGGTAAACCTCAGTGAGATTTTCCGCACGCGGCCGTTTGTCGTCGTTAGGAACTCCACACAATGCCACCAGGGTTCGCCATCTTTCTCTGTCTGTCTCTGCTGAGTTCTACCATCTCCTGTAGCCCTCCAAGACCACTGATCTCAGTGTTGTTGGCAATGCAGGTTGTTAGGGGTCTGTGTCTTTTCTTTTCCCCCCGTAACCTTACATCTGGGAACTGTTGTCATCAGATTTGTTTGTGTGTTTTTGTGTTTGAAAACAGGAGAGAGAGGAACCTCTAGACAAAGGGAGATAAATAAGCACAGGCAGATTGGAGTGTGATAAATGACCCGCAACAAATCACAGATTCTGAAAACTACAAACATAAATGTCGTCTTTTCCTAATTTTGTATGCCTTGTTTTGCTTTTAGTTTATACCACTGTAAACCACAGTAGATTCCTATTTATTTATCTATCTATTTATACCACACTATGTCTCGCTAGATTCCTCTACGTGAAATTCAGGTTGCTCTTCCCGGAAAAAGTGCGTCGCCACAAAAGCAGTGCCACCCATCATTTTGTTTTTCTTTTCCTGTCTGCAACTGTATTTGTTTCCCTATCAGAGTGGCTTTTTTCTACAGAATTCAGGTAGTGATTTATGGAACAATATCATCCAAAATTGTCCTGTTTAAATGGATGGTTTATCATACTTAATTTTCAAACTTCAAAAGCACGCATGCATGCACAGTGAACAATGACACCCATCTCCTCCCCTATTTCCTTACACACTTGTGTGTGCATGCCAGCGTGTGCGAGTGGTGTGTGTGTGTGTGTGTGGTGTGTGTGTGTGTGTGTGTGTGTGTGTGTGTGTGTGTGTGAGGGGGGGGGGGGCGTATTCTTTTCTGTGCTTCTGCACGTACATATGTATCCTATACCTCTTGCCCCTGCTCCCTTCCTATTCCATTACCTTGTCAAGTTTTCTTTTATTTCTTCAGCATTGCAATCAAAGACTTTAACCTGCTTTATTAATCATTTATACCTTCATTCATTCATTCAATGGAGAAATCAGGTAAAGTTATTGGTGGTGAAAGGAGAAGTTGTTTGAAAAATAAAAGATATCAAAATACCGTAAAACAACATCAGAGCTCTAAGGTTTCAAACCCTGGTGATTTTCGCACTGTCTGATAGACTTGCCGGGGTTCTAGTGTTTTAGATAAAAAAAGTCTGGTTCTATAGACTGAAAGCACTTAAAAAGGCGATAATCACTACCGTAGGCCTAGTATGGAAAATCCACGCAACATGATATATGCACACATGTACATGCACGAATACAAGCCAGCACGTGCACACGAGCTTAGATGCAGCAG
>CM060332.1:56208660-56213222 GCA_030674155.1 Stramonita haemastoma | reverse complement strand
TTCCGGTCGAGGAGATTTTTATTTCGCGCTGCTTTGTGTTGTGCTGTGCTGTGTTGTGTTGTGTTGTGTTGTGTTGTGTTGTGTTGTGTTGTGTTGTGTTGTGCTGTGTTGTGTTGTGTTGTGTTGTGTTGTGCTGTGTTGTGTTGTGTTGTGTTGTGCTGTGTTGTGTTGTGTTGTGTTGTGTTGTGCTGTGTTGTTGCCTCAGGGGTGTGCAGATAAGAGGCTGCTGTTCCGTAACTCGTTCAGTCTTTGTGCCTGAGGCAATGGCGTCCATCGGCCTCTGCAAAATGCCCTGCCTTTATTTCCTCAATATTCTCAGCGCATCAGATTATTTTGTTTTGTTTTTTTATTTTCTCTCTCTGTGTCTGTCTCTCTGTTTCTGTCTTTCCCTGTGTCTGTCTGTCTGTCTCTGTGTCTGTCTCTCTATCTGTCTGTCTGTCTCTCTTAAGAAGCTTAACACAATAAAATTCTCTCTCTCTGTCTCTCTCTCTATCTCTCTCTCCCTCTCTCTCTCTCTCTCTTTCTCTCTCCTCTCTCTCTCTCTGTCTTTCTTTCTCTCTCTCTCTCTCTCTCTCTCTCTCTCTCTTCTCCTCTCTCTCTCTCTCTCTCTCTCTCTCCTCTCTCTCTCTCTCTCTCTCTCTCTCTCTATCTCTCTCATCTGTGTGCGTGTCTCCCTCTCTCTTAAAAATCTTAACACAATAAAATTGTCATTTTCATTCTCTCTCTCTCTCTCTCTCTCTCTCTCTCTCTCTCTCTCTCTCTCTCTCTCTCTCTCTCTCTCTTCTCTCTCTCTCTCTCTCTCTCTCTCTTCTATTTGCCGATTTTCTTCAGACTATTCATTTTCTAGAAGAAAATCAAAAACAAATGCTGTTACTACTTGCAATGTGTTTTATAGTCATATGAATTTTTCTTCGCCTGCTTTCATGTTTTTGTTCGCTTTTTTTTCTTTTACGCGAAATGACGATATAGTTATGCTGCATTGCATATTTCAGCTGCTGTCACTGGATGAGAGGCGTTGTACTATTCATTCCAGAATAAAAACAACATCAAAGAAATGCAGTTGCTCTTAAAAGGTGTTTAGAGCTAGGCCAATTTTCCATCTCAGGCTAAGTGACTTTTGTCCTGCTGACTTGCACTTTTCAACTTTTCACAATTCACAATAGTTTATTCTTATTGACTCTTTTGAGCTATAGAGAAACAAAAAGCATGCATATCATAAATGAATGACAGGTATAAAGAGGAAAAGCAAAACAAAAGTACACAAGAGACAATATCAATGAAAATGAATTAGACATGGTCATATACTGTTATGGCCGATGGGCTCTCTGTAGATGGCAAATTACTCATGTACTTTCCGATGTACCGGTATCTGAAGTGGTAAAAGAGTAACAACAAAAAGTTACATAACTGATTGGAAAATGAGACAATAACTGGATAAGGCATCAACATCTTTGTTAGTAAATGTGATGCAAGGACGTAACTCTACAAGATGTCTGCCATTTCGCAAGCTGTTATCTTTCTTCATAGGAGGGTAATCAGGATTTCAGTTTGCAGGGCAAATGAAGGAGGGATGCTACAGTACAGCAGAGAGGATGGAACGTCTGACTTCCATCCCTTAAGGTATGAAGTCGTGGGTTTCAGTCTTGGCGGCCGTGGCAGGTGAATTAAACGTGGGAATTTTTACAATTTCACTGGTCAGTTGAAAATGCAGACCTGCTAATGCCTTTAATTCTCTTGTGTATATATGTATGCAGGAGATGTATGTTGAAGAACACCCGCGCACGCGCGCGCACACACACATGCCCGCGCACGCACACACACACACACACACAAATAAAATGCCAACCCACCCACCCACCCCCACATACATACAACACACACATACACTCTCTCTCTCTCTCTCTCCTCTCTCTCTCTCTCTCTCTCTCTCCTCTCTCTCTCTCTCTCTCTCTCTCTCTCTCTCTCCTGAATGAATGAATGAATGAATGAATGAATGAATGAATGAATGAATGAATGAATGAATGAATGAATGAATGAATGAATGAATGAATGAATGAATAGCACAACAACACCACACCCCAGCTCTGTTGGAGGGAGAAGTTCTAGGTCTAATCTCTAGTATATATATTATAGTCTGCAGACTAGTGGAAGCAAGCAAACCTCACCTAAGCTGAGGAAAAACAAAGCCAAGGGGAACTCAACTCTGCTCACGGAAATGACAGAAAATGACTTGGCGCTATCTATACTGTGGGTGTAGCCAGTCTCTATACCTCTCGCCACATCTCCCTCTTAGCCTTCGCTTCTTAGCTTTTCTTTCTTTTTTTGTTTTTTGTTTTGCTGACTTGAATCAGGAAGCAAACCAGGCTGAGAGAGAGTTTGGAGGTTTTCTTTGTTTGGTGTTTTTTTTTGTTTGGTGGTTTGTTTGGGGGGTTGTCTTTTAGGATTACATTTTCTGTCTGATGCTAGAAACAAAAGAAATAGGTCAGATTTTTTTTTCGATGTTGTTGTGTTAGTTTTTAGATTAAGCTTTTTAAAATTTTGTCATGTAGGAATCTTTTTTTACCATTTTTGCAAACGCCAAAGATTTCTTTTTTATGTCAGCTTTTTTTTTTGCTGCGTCCTTTGATGACTTTCAAATTTGTAGACATTTTCTTCTCTTGTGGCTGTTGATACTGCCTTACAGCTTAGAAAACATACACGATAGTTTTTTTCCCTGAAGTTGAAATGCGGCTACCTTAATGGTGGGCAAAAACAGTCGTATAATCCAAAAGCTCACCATTAAGTTCTCGCCGAGGAACAGAAAAAAAGCACAATGGTTTGAACGAGCTAAGCTTTTAGATAAAGTGTCATTTGTTTAAAGAATCTTCTGAATAAAGTGTCCTATGTTTAAACAATCTTCTAGATACCTTATATGTTTAAACAATCTTCTATATAAAGTATCATATATTCAAACATTTTTCTCGATAAAGTGTCATATGTTTAAATAATCTTATGAATAAAATGTCATATGTTTAAGCAATCTTCTGAATAAAGTGTTATATTAGATGTTTAGACAATCTTCTAAATAATGTTTCCTATGTTTAAACAGTTTTCTAGATAAAGTTTTTTATATGTTTAAACAATCTTTTAGATAAAGTGATACATGTTTAAACAGCCTTCTAAATAAAGTACCATATGTTTTAATAAGCAGACCAGCTCGTGTACCAAAACCCACATGAGATTTTCCCTCATTTTTCCATAAACTTTTTACCTAAAACTTTCGGAACTAGATGTATACACACATCTGCACAAGCATAACTTACTTTTCCATTTTCGATACAATATTTCTCTTGGACTGGCAATTGAAAAAGGCGATTTGTTAAAAAAGGTTTAGCTGGGATTTGAATTATGACATGTCAGGCATATTGTGTGGATCACTGGGTTGTTTTGTCATCCCGCGGGAATAGAGTCAAGTTCTCTCTTTGGTGCATCAAAGACAAGCACATCCCTCAGCTGTTCTTCCTCTGAAATTTGTCCTCAGTTTGCATACCTTTTTTTCTCTCCATTTTCAAGCAATGAAGGATTGCCTGTATAAACGATGCCGTAGTTTTGTTTATGACTGATCATTCACTATTTCCCGTCATGTTGTAGTTAGTCCAGAAAACAAGATTTGAGAGGGGCAGCACTGCAATGACATAAGCGTGGAGCGAATGGTCAGCGCATGCAGTCAAAGGACTTGTTTGACCCTGAAAGTCTGTCAGCCTGGACAATCATAGTTGTACCACTGAGTAATCTGGCTCTCTGGCCATTTCAGATCCCATTAAAACACTTACCCCTTCTTGTCCAATGAATTATGTTTGTTTTTACAGTTTCGTTTATATCTGCATATCCTGTATTCTCCTCCATCATTTGAAAAACTGTATGGCTCGCCTGTTTGGTACAGACTGGTTAATAGAGATATGTAAGGAGGAGGAGGAGGAGGAGGATGGTGACTATGTTTGTGTGTTTGTGTGTATGTGTGTTTGTGTGTGTGTGTGTGTGTGTTTATGTGTGTGTATGTGTGCGTTATTGTTGTGTGTGTTTATGTGTGTGTCTGTCTGTGTGTCTGTGTCTATGTGTGTGTCTGTGTCTGTGGACGGGTGAGTGAGTGCATTTCCAATATAAAAAAACAAATACCTGAGAACACAGAGAGAAGATCATACAACACAATCTTTAATCAAGACAGAGAAATAAAGAGAGGAGAAAAAAACACCATATAAAAAAACGATAACTATAACACCATCAACACCATTCCACATGACATAACTTCCAAAACTTTTTCTAATAACTAGAAAAAAAAATCGAAAGCGACTTAGCAACTTTCAGAACTCTAAAAATAAAAGAAAAAAAAAAGAAAAAAAGCACATTTCCTCTTTTACTCTCTTTCGCTTCCAACAGTCGTAACATTTCACGTCCTGCAAGTAAAGGCAGATTTAACAAACGCCATTCTTTGCTAGACAGGGCCTGAAAGACTGGTAAATTGCAAATCACCCTGGACTTGTCGTCTGCCGGAGTGGCCATAAGACAGGAAAAATATGGAGGAG
>CM060332.1:56196160-56201160 GCA_030674155.1 Stramonita haemastoma | reverse complement strand
GTCTCTAAAAAGGAAATGGTTAAAAGACCAGCTAGAACACACCTTTTTTTTCTATCACACAGAAAGCTAAAGATGAAAAGTTAGACACCCCCCCCCCCCCCCCACACACACACACACACACACAACCCACAACCCCTTCTTCCTTCATTAAAAAGCCCCGTGAGTGGTCTAGACAGGGAAGCAAGTGACTCCACCCCCCCCCTCCCCCCAAGGAAAAAAAAGCGAAAGTAGGGACCCTGGCTAGAGCAAGGACACTGAAGAAGAGCAGACGACATTGCTCTCGCACTTCAGCAGTCAGGGTCTGGTGTGGTCTCTAAGGGTTGGCCTGATGCGTCACGGTCTCGTGAGCAGCAGGTATGTCATGCATGTGCACACATCTCTAGCAGCTTCTTCTATTTCTTCTTCTTGTTCTTTTTGTTCTTGTTCTTGTTCTTCTTCTTCTTCTTCTTCTTCTTTGCATTCATCTTTGCATTCTTCTTCTTCTTTCTTCTCTTCTTCTTCTTCTTCTTCTTCTTCTTCTTCTCTCTTCTTCTCTCTCTTTCTTTTCTTCTTTCTTCTTTTCTTCTTCTTCTTCTGATTCTTCGCATTCTTCTTCTTCGCATTCTTCTTCTTCGCATTCTTCTTCTTCCATTCTTCTCTTCTTCTTCTTCTTCGCAATTCTTTTCTTGTTCTATTCTTTTCTTCTTCTTCTTCTTCTCCATTCTTCTTCCTCTTCTTCTTCTTCTTCTTCGCAATTCTTCTTCTGCAATTCTTCTTCTTCGCAATTCTCTTCTTCTTCGCAATTCTTCTTCTTCGCATTCTTTTCTTCTTCTTCGCAATTCTCTTCTTCGCAATTCTTCTTCTTCTTCTTCGCAATTCTTCTTCTTCTTCGCTAATTCTTCTTCTTTTTTCGCAATTCTTTCTTCTTCTTCGCAATTCTTCTTCTTCGCAATTCTTCTTCTTCTTCGCAATTCTTCTTCTTCTTCGCAATTCTTCTTCTTCGCAATTCTTTCTTCGCAATTCTTCTTCTTCGCAATTCTTCTTCTCTTCGCATTCTTTTCTTTTTTCATTCTTCTTCGCAATCTTTTTTCGCAATTCTTCTTCTTCTTCTTCTTTAGCAATTCTTCTTCGCATTCTTCTTCTCGCATTTTCTTCCATTCTTCTTTTCGCAATTCTTCTTCTCTTCTTTTTCGCAATTCTTCTTCTTCTTTTCCTTCTTCTTCTTTCTTTTCTTCTTCTTCTTCTTCTTTCTTCTTCTTCTTCTTCTTCTTCTTCTTCTTCTTCTTCTTCTTCTTCATCATCATCTTCTTCGCAATTCTTCTTCTTCTTCTTCACAATTCTTCTTCGCAATTCTTCTGCGCAATTCTTCTCCTTCTTGTTCTTCTTGTTCTTATTTTTCTTTTTTTTTCTTCTTCTTCTCTTCGTTTGCTTTACACTGTCAGATGTGTCTGTGGAAAAATAATGGCATACCTGTCCTTTCCAGCTCCTCTCGTGGGCCGTACAGCTTGGTCTGTAGGGTTATCTCTTTGTCAGCCACACTTTCTTCCTCAGGTCGCTGAATAGCGTACACCTCTGAAGGATGTGCTCGCCTGTCTGGTTTTCTTTACCACAGGCACACAGGGGAGAAGGAGCAGGTTTCGGCTTTGTGGACATATGGTGGTCTAGCAGCTGACCTCGGGAAGACTAGAGAAATCCCCAGGGTGGACAGGGTACATACAGTCAGTATCAGTATCAGTGCTGACTCCACTCTCCCTCCAAAGTCCTTCGGTTGAGACTATAAACCGAGGCCCCGTGTGCGAACGCATGCAGAACATCTTGCGCACACGTTAAATCCTGTTCCGCTTTTCGTAAGAGTAGGCCATCGTGTGCCGGTGGGAACAGATAACATTTACAAAGCTGCATACACATGGGGTCTGGATGTAAAAAAAAGCAAAAAAGCACAAGAGTGCTTATCGTATTATCCTCGATATAAAAGAATAAAATAAAATAAATAAAATAGCGCTGACTGGGAAAGGAGTAGCGATGGAGAAATACTGTCAAGAGGACATAAGGACAGTCAGCGTTGGAGATGTTCTCCGAAGGCCAACTAGCCCCCTGGGCTACAGCACATAAGGGCTGTGCAAGTCAAGCCTCTAAGTCAGAGTCATAGTCGATCAATAAAGACTTAGCTGTAAAGTGGAATTCCATGAGTGGGAAAGAAAGCCATTGATCATGCAGCCTCTCACTTTGTTGTTGCCCCCAGCGTCAGGGGTTTAATCAAGAACTGGGATAAAGCCTAGGCGCTGAAGACATTTGGTACTGTAGCAACATTTGTATTGCTGAACTGACACGAAATTTCATTCCTTAATATTATCATTATGAAGTTTTGATGTTGTAAATTTGTATTGTTTCTTCAAGCTTTACTCTCCTCTGTGTGTGTGTGTGTGTGTGTGTGTGTGTGTGTGTGTGTGTGTGTGTGTGTGTGTGTGTGTGTGTGTGTGTGTGTGTGTGTGTGTGTGTGTGTGTGATTTTTCTGATAACATAAAAATATTTGGACCTGCTAGTATTAAGCAAAGATCTCTTGTGCCCGTTGCTTTGCAACTCTGTCACACTTTTCATTCCAGTATCATCTACAATACGAGAAGGGACCCAGCAAAAAAGAAATCATCAAAGGGTACCCTTCGACTGGACGCAATAAATCATTGACCAAATTTCAAACACATCATCATTTCTAGTTTCGCTACCACTTTATTCAAAAGTGCACAAAACAGATTCAAAATCAACACATAACAACAAAAGTGTGCACAGTAAAAAAGAAAAAAAGAAAAAAGAAGTACTTTAAGAAGTACTTTTTTCGTACTTTAAAGCCGTTAATGTGTAAAATGTAGTGTGTGTGTATAATTGACAAAGGTCGCTTACTTCACCCATTTGGAGGGAGGGAGGGAGGGGATGAGGGGGGGAAACCATCCAGGCTAATTTCCCGCACGGGGATCATTTACACCAAACAGGAAAAGGGAAAGGACAGAGGGGCAAGCTGTGGGTCAAGGGAGGGGTTGGGAAGGTAGGGGGAGGGGTAGCAGCATGTGGGTTAAAGTTTCTGCAGTTTGTGTGAACGGTGCGTAAAGCTCATGCTTTCTGGAACATTCTTGATTTTATTTCTGCAGTTTCTATGAACGGTGCGCAAAGCTCTTGCTTTCTGGAACATTCTACATTTCATTCTGGAAAAAGATCATGGTCTGATGAAATTGGGTTTCTTCTGTTTAGTGGCTTTCCGCGCAGTGGTATGAAAATGTGTACACACGCAAGCACGCGTGCGCACGTGTGTACACACACAAACATACACACACTCACTCAAAAAGACATACACACACATGCATGCACACACACACACATACACACACACACAAACACACAAAGAGAGAGAGAGGGGGGGGGGCATTTACACACTCAAAGAAAACTGGATAGTGACAGATTGGTAATAATACTTTAACATTTGTAATACTGAAGATTTCACTCTCTGGACCCCAGTATAACTTTCTTCTTTGTCGTCGTTTAACACTCAGACAGCAACTCCAGAGGCCCTGACAAATACTGCCATGATACACTGAAGGCCCTCCAGGGGTCCACAAAGCTTGTCCCTCATCGGCAGGTCAGTAGGCCAGAGACATTCTGTACAAAAAAGCCGCTCTAATAGGGCACAAAACAAATACACATGCGGACAGAAAAAGACCACCAGAATATATCAAAATACTGGGTGGCGCTGCTCTTGTGACGACGCGCTCTTTCCCCGTAAAGACCAACCCGAATTTGACACTGGAAAATCTGCCGTGGCTTGAAATGGTGCAAAAAATACAATTACATGCTTTTCGACACAGCAGCTTGAAAGGACCGTGTGACTATGTTTGTTTAGACCTGAATGTGTCAGCAAGATCAGCTTCTACACACATCACGTTACAAAGGTATTAATTTTGACAAATACGAACGTGGTTGTCAAGTTCTGATTTTCAAACACAAACACTGGCCCTGGCCAAAAACTGTGTCAGTTATTGATGTCAGCTCATTTCCAAGGCCTACACTGAAAATGTTGTTATGTTGTAAAATGGTGTGTTGACACTGCCTTCAGCCATGACAAGCTCTTAACATAACAACCTGCCCCCCCCCCCTCTCTCTCTCTCTCTCTCTCTCTCTCTCTCTCTCTCTCTCTCTCTCTCTCTCCTCTCTCCTCTCCTCTCTCTCTCTCTCTCCTTCAAAGGAGAAAAATCCTCTGAAGTCGGAGTATGGCTTCCTATATGGCGAGGTACTTGAAAAGTCATACACGCAAAACGTTTCATTCAGTGTGCAATTTCAATCTCACAGTGATTCCCAGGTGGGATGAGTGAGTCAGAGTGCACATTCTGGGTGACCCCCAGAGTGTTCAGCTGTGGAACGCACAACAACAATAACAACAACAAACACAAAAACAAGACACACAGGCTCGCACACACACAATATGATGACACTATAAACCGAGGTCCCGTGTGCGAACGCACGCAGAACATCTTGCGCACACGTTAAATCCTGTTCCGCTTTTTGTAAGAGTAGGCCATTGTGTGCCGGTGGGAACAGATGACAAGATTCACGAAACTGCATACACACGGGGACTGGATGTGTATGCTTATTCCATTATCCTCAATGTAAAAGAACGAATGAATAAATAAGAAATAAATGAATAAATAAATAAAATATGGGATTTATGCTGAATGTTGATTAGTTGAAGCTACCCGTTTGGATTAGAACATGATGTATTCTTCTTCATCGTCATCGTCGTCGAACGCTCCGACAGCAACTATTTTTATCTGTCGTTGTGCTGCCGTTAAGTGCCTGACAAGTCAGGGCCAGCGCATCCAACTTTCGCATGGGAGGGAATTGTAATTTTATGAAGTTTTCTATGCAAAAAAGGCAGAATAATGAATAAAGACGGCAGAACATAGACAAGAAGGAACCGACAGGAAGAAAAAGAACAAGGCAGAAATTTAAAAAAGGGATAGAAAAGTAGGGAATTT
>CM060332.1:56186160-56188660 GCA_030674155.1 Stramonita haemastoma | reverse complement strand
TACGCATGTGTATGCACATGCGTACGCACACGCATAGTCCTTCGGATGAGACCATAAGCAGAGGCCCCGTGTGCGAACGCACGCAGAACATCTTGCGCACACGTTAAATCCTGTTCCGCTTTTCGTAAGAGTAGGCCATCGTGTGCCGGTGGGAACAGATGACATTTACAAAACTACATACACACGGGGACTAGATGTAAAAAAAGCACAATAGTGCTTATCCCATTATCCTCGATATAAAAGAATAAAATAAAATAAAAATTTAATTGAAACCACACACACTTACCCCTCCCCCTCCCCCCCACACACAATTAGCACTTGTACCTCTGCACTTTTCAATCATTAAGAACTTAATGCAAAGGAATTATCAAAATCACAAGTACAATCACCTCCCTACCGACTTCAGGAACTGCTTAAAGCTCGTTTTGACATTGATTATTCCTCTGTAAGAAAAGTTGAACATGTTGATCTTCTTACAGCATTCTTAAGAGAACACATTCAAACTGGTTATCCTTACCATCTCCAATTCAACTCTGATGGGTTTAATCTCAATACAAATGAGGCGGGTGCGGCTTTCATTATTCCATCATTGAACGGAGAAAGATCTTTCAACCTGGGAAAAAAATAAGAATCTATATTTCATGACTGAACTAACTGCTATATTCCCGGCACTGTACTATTTGCTTGACTTCCCTATTTTCAACATACTTGTGTGCTGATTCTAAATCCGTTTTATATGCTTTAAATAATCTTTTTTTTTTTAAATCGCCGCCCTCAATATGCTTGCCCCTAGGGAAGCTGAGGTATCTGATGCCTCGCTCCCCTACGACCACATAGGTTATGGGACACCTTTACCTTTTACCTATTTTTAAAGTGAGAAAAGACCTTATCACTAAATCAGACATCTATTATATTGTTTTTTTTAATTTCAAGAAGTAGTGCTGTTACTTTTTGTTGGGTTCCCTCATCTATTTCAATGAAAAAGTTAACATCCTTGCAGAATAGGAAAGAGGTGTAGAAATAATTCTTGTGACATAAATATGGCGTTATCTCTACAGGAAGGATACAAGAACTCAAATTCTGAAACTAATCACGGAACAATCTGGACAGCAGAGAGGAAGGAGAAAACCTGACTGTCTTCCATTTCTGTCTGGCCACCTCATGTCTGGCCAGAGAAAGTGTTTTATGGCGATATATCCAAAGTTTTACCAAGTGCATTCAGTATCAAATTATACACTGTAAGTGGTTATTACTAGGGGGAAAAAATGAAATCGCTGTCAATATAGTGATGTTATGTGCTTCCCGTACTCTCTTCGCCAATGTGGCGTCTCTCTGTCTCTGTCCCCCTGTCTCTCTCAGTATATGTATGAGCATGCATGCGCGCGTGTGCAGATATATGGAATAGACCCCCTGTCTGTTCTGACTGGTGCAAAATTGATCAGTCTGTGGTATAATCTGAAGACTGGCAATTTTGAAAAAAAAATCTTTCTTAACAATGTATAATCTACTGTATGATTTATATGCAGAGAGAGTGTGTTGCTCAGAATGGCTTAAGAAATTCATAGAAATACAATTAAAAAAACATGATTCTACAGTGTTTGAAAAACTCAGACTTTTGTGTAAAAGTGTATGTCGTAATGCTTTAAAGGCATTTAAGGATATATTTGTAAAGTGATGGTCAGAAGAGCTGGAACAAAGTGATAAAAACCTATTTCATCGTAATTGTAAAAAAAAAACACATGTTTTAAAAGAGAAAACTATATTAGTGATCTGCCGTATAATGATATGATTTCATCAGATTTTATATAAGCACATTGAAACAGAACAACTGAACGGCACTGAACGCCAAAATCGTCTGTGTAAACAATATAACATTAATACGATAGACGGTGAGTTTCACTGCATAATGGAATGTCCAAAAATGTCTTAGCTTCGGAAGAATGTTCTCTACCTCGTGCATATCTATATCCAAGATCTAAGCTCACCTTGTGTAATTTGTATTTTTCTGACAAAATGTTTAAACTGAGCAAATTTACAGTGGAAAATTAAGTTCCATGAAATGGAGAAAAAGGTTGAATACATTTCCATTTCTGTCAGAGGGAGCGTTGTAATGTTTTTCTTGATGCAAGTTACAGACCTTACTGTTAATTTTGTTAAACGAAATCCTCTATGCTTTAAGAGGCGGGGGAGGGGGGGGGTTGTTAAAGGATGATCAAATCTTGTGTGTGTGTGTGTGTGTGTGCGTGCGTGCGTTCGAGCGCGCGCGCGTGTGTGTGTGTGTGTGTGTGTGTGTGTGTGTGTGTGTGTGTGTGTGTGTGTGTGGTGTGTGTGTGTGGTGTGTGTGCATGTGTGTGTATGTCCATTCTCTCTCTCTCTCTCTCTCTCTCTCTCTCTCTCTCTCTCTCCTCTCTCTCCTCCTCTCTCTCTCTCTCTCTCTCCTCTCTCTCTCTCTCTCTCTCTCTCTCTCTCTCCGTGAATTCTAACAATTGGAACATGCATA
>CM060332.1:56168660-56183660 GCA_030674155.1 Stramonita haemastoma | reverse complement strand
AGTTTCTGAAATTTTGATGCAAGTCACCAACAAATGTGAGGAGAATTAAAAAGTATCAGCAATTAGATACACTTCATCAACCACCAAATAAACAACAAACAAGAGGGGGGGGGGAAAAAGAGAGGGGGGCTGCTTTTTGTTCTTGTATTTTTAAAAGATTATTATTATTACCCTCCCTAGCTGCCCTACCTCATCCCCCCCCCCCTCCTCTCCCCCGCCCCACTCCCTCCGTCCCCTCCCCCCTCTCCCTCCCCCCTCCCTCCTCCCCTTTACCCCCCTCTCTCGCCTCCCCCACCCCTCCCCTTCTAACCCCCTCCCCTTCTAAACCCCCCTTCCCCCACCCTTCTAACCCCCTCCCCTCCCCCTTTTTTAACCCCCTCCCCCTCCTTCCCCTTTGTCGTTCTGCTCCTTTTCTTCTCTCCCCCTATGCTTCTCCCTAGCACAAACATGGGAAGATAGACAACACATCACTCCAAAGCTCGGAGCATTAGAAGTTAGGGGCAGATCCCCCTACAGAATTGCAGTTCCTAACTCAAAGCTTAACTTGTTGTCAACTAAGTTTTTAAAACCTATATATTAGAATAACAATTCCACAGTTTAAAGGTGTCCTTTTCTATATCTCTTCAGAATTTGAAAATAAAAACCTTACTTTAAATTACTTAAAAACATTTTTGGTCCACCACACCCTCATTTCACATAGCTAAACAATACAGTCTAAAAATTTTATGTAAGAACTGATGCTTCATTTCCATTACATACAGACTTTTTCTCTGGAATTCTCAGCGACTTCAAACAATAAAAAGGAATCTCACTCTTAATAAAGGCCTTTGAAAGGGAGGTAATATTGCCTTAAAAATGTTTTTATCAGGCAGTAGAATGTGTCAAAAACTCTAAATACAGTTGAGCAACATTCATCTGCAGTTAGAACTTAACTTTCCTCTTTTTCATTCACAAGCTACATATCCCTATAAAGAGTTGCACCCTTTTTAAAAATTGGGGTTTTATTTGGGGTTTGTGTCCGGGGTCAAAGTTTTTGTCTGTTTTGGGAAAAAAACCCCGTTAGTTTTTTTTTAAAAATTGTAGACCCCTTTTTTGAAACCCGTTGGGGAAAAAAAATTAAAAAAGGGGGGAAAAAAGTTGTAGATATAATTTTTTTTTTTTTTTTGAAAATATATTTTAAAAAGGGGCCTTTGGTTTTTAAAAATTTTTTGGGTTTTAAAAAATAATTTGGGGTTTAAAAAGTGAAGGAAAAAAATTAAAAACTGTGGGGGTGGGAAAAATTTCAAATCTTGGGGACTCCCCCAACTTTTTAAAAAGCCCCTTTTTGGAGTGATTTTTTTGTTTTATTTCCCCCTTTTTTTGTAGGGAAAGACCGGGGAGGGAAAGGATGGGGGGGGGGAAAGGGGGGGAAAGGGTGGGGGGGGGGGAATGGGGAAAAAGGAAAGGGGGGGGGGGGAAAAAAAAGGGTTTTGGGGGGGGGGGGTTTTTTGGGGGGGGGGGGGGGGAAAGGGGGGGGGGTTTTTGGGCCGGGGGGGGGGGGGGGGGGGGGGGGGGGGCGGGGGGGGGGGGGGGAAGGGGGGAAAGGGGGGGGGGGAGGGGGGGGGGGGGGAAAAAGGGGGGGGGGAGGGAAGGGGGGGGGGGGGGGGGGGGGGGGGGAGGGGGGGGGGGGGGGGGGGCGGAGGGGGGGGGGGGGGGGAAGGGGGAAGGGGGAAAGGGGGGGGGGGGGGGGAGGGGGGGGGGGGGCGGGGGGGGAAAAAGGGGGGGGGGGGGCCGGGGGGGGGGGGGGGGGGGAGGGGGGGGGGGGGGGGGGGGGGGGGGGCGGGGGGGGAAAGGGGGGGGGGGGGGGGGTTTTTGGGGGGGGGGGGGGGGGGGGGGGGAGGGGGAAAAGGGGGGGGGGGGGGGGGGGGGCGGGGGGGGAAGGGGGGGGGGGAAAAAGGGGGAAAGGGGGGGTTTTTTGGTTTTTGGGGGAATTTTTTGGGGGGTGGGGGGGTGGGGGGGGGGGAGGGGGGGGGGGGGAGGGGGTTTTTGGTTTTTTTGGTTTTTGGGAAAAAAGGGGGGAAAGGGGGAATTTTTTTTGGTTTTTGGGTTTGGGAAAAAGGTTTTAGGGTTTTTAAAAGGGTTGGTTTGGGGGTTTAGTTTGTTTTTTTTGGGGGGTTTTTTTTTTTTGGTTTTTCCCCTTTTTTTGGGTTTTTTTCCAATTTTTTTTTTTGGAGGGTGGGTTTTCCCCCAAAATTTTTTTTCCCCCCATTTTTTAAAAAATTTTTTTTTTTTTT
This sequence comes from Stramonita haemastoma, assembly GCA_030674155.1. NCBI lineage: Eukaryota > Metazoa > Mollusca > Gastropoda > Neogastropoda > Muricidae > Stramonita > Stramonita haemastoma. The sequence goes on along the minus strand of CM060332.1, from coordinate 56,181,387 downwards.
TCCCTTTTTCCCCTTTAAATGAATCCCCTTTTTTGAGTTTTTTTAAAAAAATTTTTTAAAAAAAATTTTAAAAATTTTCAAAAAAGTTTTAAAAATTTTTGCCAAAAATTTAATTTTTTTAAATTTTTTGTAAATTTTTTTCAAAAATTTCAAACCCGGGAAAAAATTTTAAAAAAATTAAAAAAAATTTAAAGGGGTTTTTTCCCCCCAAAAAAAAGGAAAATTTGGGGCCCTTTTAAAATGTTTTTAAAAAATTTTTTTTAAAGGGGGAAAGTAATTTATAAAATTTTATCCCCAAATTTTTTTTAAGGGGGGAAAAAAATTTCCCCGACTGGACACCCAAAAAGCAAATTTGGGGAAAGCAGCGAAAAAAGGGAAAAAAAAACCGTTTCGGGCCCCGCTGCCCTGCCCCCACTCTTTTTAAAAAAAAAATTAAAAACCCCTTTAACCCCCCCCCCAAAATTTTTTTAAAAAACCTTTTTGGGGTGGTCAATTTCCCCAAAAAAAAACAAAAAACCCCAAATAAAAAAAAAATTTTTAAAACAATAACTTTTTTTCCAACCCTTTTTTTTGGCGAAATTTTCCCTTTTGGGCTATTACTTACATGGGCCCCTTTGGCCCACGAAAAAAAAAATATGGTGGCGGGGGTATGGAAATACACAAGTGTTAAAAAAATTTTAAAAAACAACCCCCCATGTATGGAAATACTTTAACAAACAATAATATCAAGAAAAACTTTCATCAGTACTTTTTTAGTTTTCCCCCAAAAAATTTTTTCCAGGGGTCATAAAAACTTTTGGGGTTTAAAAAATTTTGTATACGGGGGGAGGAATTACAAAAAGGGCAAAAGGGGGAAAGGGGGGGAGGGGAAAAGTTTCAGGGAGAGAGAGGGGACAGAAAAAACGGGGCAAAAAAGGGCAGACAGACAGACAGCCCAAAAAAGGGGCGACAGAAAAAAAGGAGAGTGGGTGAGGGGAAAACAGAGAAAAGGGGGGAAGGTTTTTTAGAAAATGGGGGAATATATAAAGGAAAAGAGAGAGGGGGGAGATGGGAGAGAGAAGGGGAAAAAGAGAAAAAGAGGGGGAAAAGAGAGAGGAGAGAGCGAAAAAAAAGATTTAAAAAAAAATAGAAAGGGGGGGGGGAAAGGGGAAAAGAAGAGAGAGGAGGGGAGGAAGGGGAGAGAGAGGGGGAAAGAGAGAAAAAAGGGAAAAAAAATATATTTTTTTTAAAAAATCCCCCCATACATACATACATACTTTCAAACATACTTTCATACTTACAACATCCCATACATAACATACATACATACATTTCATATATGTATTTTTATAAGTATATGTCTATTTTATATGTAAAATACATACTTATAAAAAATAAAACACACACAAAATTTATTTTAAAATTATAAAATGTATTTTATCTATACCCTATAAATGAAATTTTAAATTTAGTTTATTTTTTCTATAATAAATTATATTCTTTTTAAAAAAAAATTTAGAAAGAAAGGGGATAAATATGACCTTTTGGGCCTTCAAGATACCCAACACGGAATTGATAAAAAAAAATTTTACAACTAAATCCCAAAAAAAACCCCCAAAGCCATGTTTGGGGGGGCCCACCAAACCAAACTCTCCCCCCTTTCCCAAACCCAACTTCAAAAAAATTCGGAAAATTAACGAAGTTCCGCTTTTTCCCCCTTTCTGTGAAGAAACCTAGGATTTTCGTTGTCGACAACACTCTCTCCTTTGAAAAAATTCAAAACCCAAAACCCTGTCGTCCATGCTTCCCAAATTTACGGCTTTTTAGCGCAATTCGAAAAGTTCCTGCCCCACTGTTTCCAAAAACCAAATTTTTTCATTCCTTTTCTTTCTTATTTTTCCCCATTCTGGACTTTTTTCCCAATTTCCCTCTTTTGGTTGGTTTTTGCCAGCATATCCACCCAAAAAATTCCCTTAAAACGAAAATAAAAAAACTCAGCACTCGTCGGGTCCTCAAAAGAAAAAATTTCTGAGCATATTACCCCCCCTTTTTGAAATTCTCCATTGCGGGGCCCGAAACCACGAGATTTAAACCCTAAAAGATCAATAAAAACCCTGTTACAAATGTCTCCCCCCCAAAAAACTGAAACCCCCCTTACCTCTGTGAATGTCTGCCCCATTGTACACCCCTTTTTCCTCGCTCCCCCCCCCGCTCCTCGGCAGAAACTTTTTTCCTTAAAAATACCTAGATTAAACCCTATCAACCTTTTGGCCACCGCTCTTTCTCTTTTTTAGGGTCCTTTCGATCGGGGAACGCCCTTCCTCTCTCCCCTCCGGCAAAACCCCTTACTTATGACATTTTTAAACCAACCTCAAGACACACTTTTTTTAAAAAACCAAAGTTTTTCCCCTTTTCCCCCCCTTTCCACCCTTTCTTACCTGCCCTTTTGGGCCTTCAACCCCCCCTTTGCCAAAGTGCAAATAACGTTTTTAAAGGTTGTGGGGTTGCGCGCCCCGTGCTGCGTGCGTGCTTTGGTGTGTATAAATTTATTTTGTTAAAACGAAAATTTTTTTTGATTGTTTGTTGTGTAGTCGAATGCAAGCCCCTTTTTTTTTTTTTGTACAAGATACAAACGAAAAAACAAAAATTTCCAAATTTTATTTTTTATTTTAAAGAGGGGGAAAAGACAGAGACCCGAGAGACGGGGCAGAAAAAAAAACCTCGAAACTCGCATATTTCATTGTGGGTAACTGGATAAGCCAGAGGCTTTTTAACCCCCAAAGGGGCCCCCTGGGAAAAAAAAGGGAAAAGCAGACATAAATAAATCGATAAAAAAAATGAAAAGCCAATGGGGCACAAAAAAATGGGGTAAGGGGGAAGAAGAGAGACTAGAGATAGAGCCCGAGAGAGAGAAACAGAGGGAAAAAGATTTAGGGCGGTGGAGGGGGAGAGAGAGGGAGGGAGGGGAGGGAAAAGAAGAGAGGGGAGATTTTGAGAGAGGAAAAGAGAGAGAGAGGAAGGGGAGAGAGGGGAGATAAGAGAGAGGGGGAGGGGAAAAGAGACAGAAAAGGGCAGAAAAGAAGACAGGGCAGACAGACGACAAAACGCAGGGCAGAAAAGACAGACAGACAGACAGGGCAGACAACAGCCCGGGCAAAAAACGGGGCAGAACCCGGGGGCAAACAGACAGGCAGAAAAAGACAGACAAAACAGACAGACAGGAAAAAGAGACAGAGAAAAGAGATAAAAGGATGAGAGGGAAAAAAGAGAAAAGACACAAAAGAGGAAGAGAGAAAGGGGGAAAAGGGGAAAAAAAGAGACAGAGGGGGGGAGGAGACAGACAGACAGCAGACAGACAGACAGACAGACAGACAGACAGAGAAAAAACAAGACGAGACAGACACCCCCCCCCGCAGACAGAGAAATGAAAGGGAAAAATGAGATTGGGAAGGGAAGGGATGGTTTAGAGGGGGGGGAAAGGGGGGGCAGAGAACCCGAGGAAGAGAGACAAAACAGAGGGGACAGGGCAGACAGAAAGATAAAAAGGGGGTAAGGCAAATATACAGGGAAAAGCGGAGTAGGGGAGCAGGAAAAACCCACAAACGAGGAAAGGGGTGTGGGTTTTGTGGGGGGTGTGGGGGTGTGGGGTTTTGTGTGGGTGTGTGTTGTTGTGTGTGGGGTTTGTGTGTGTAGGTGTGTGTGGGGTGTGTGTGTTTGTGTGTGTTTGGGTGTGGTAAAGGGTGTGTATTTTTTTGTGTGTGTGTGGATGGTGCGTTTTAAATTTTGTGTGTTTGAATGTGCGTGGGGGATGTTTCATGTGCACTTACATGTGTGTCAGTGTACGTGTGTGTATGTGTGCGAGACGCGTTTTTTTTTTTATTTGTTTATTTTTTTCTTTTATATCCCAGGATAATGAATAAGCACCAAGGGGCTGTTTACCTTCAGTCCCCGTGAATATTTCCCCGGTTTTTTTAAATGTAAACTGTTTTTCCCCCCGGCACACAGTGGGTTTCCCCTAAAGATAAGCGGAACAGGTTTAACGTGTGAAAAAGATGCCTGCGTGCGTTTTTGCACAAACCCCGGCGGGGGCCCCGATTTTTTAAATTCCCCATCCGAAGGACTTTTGAGGAGAATGGAGTCGGGGGACTGTTTTTAAAAATCCAGGGGACAACCCCCCCCTCGGCCCCGGGGAAACGGGAACCCCGTGCGGGGCGTGCGGCGGGGCGGGGGTGCGTGGGTTGGGTTTTGCGTGCTTTGGGTTTTTGTGTGTGTGTTTTTGTTTTGTGTTGTTTGTGTGTGAGTGAAATTTATTGGGAAATTTTTTATTAAAACACTGGGTTTTTATTTTTTTTCCTTTTTGGGTTTTAGTTGCCCCTAAAAATAACTCAACCAGAAGCAAATTCCGGCAATTTAAAAAAACCGTCAAAATTAGCTGGGGTCGTCAAGGGGAAAATACCCAACAAAAAAAAACAGACAGAAAAACAGGGCAGACAAAACAGTGGGGGACATGTGTGCTTTTGTATGTTTTCGCCCTCTATTATATTACAAATTTTTATATATGAGAGAGAGAATACATTTTGTTTTTGTTTTTATATGTTTGGGAAAATATAACAAAAATTTTTATTTAAAAAAATATCCCTTTTATATTTTATATACATATATTAAAGATATAATATATATAAAAATTTTTAAAATGTAATTTCCCTTTCCTTTGCTTTAAAACGGGTTTTTTGTTGTTTGCCTTAAATGCTTCCCCCATTCTCCTTGTTGCCAAGAAATTTGGGGCCAAACAAAAAATTTAGCAACAAACAAAAAAATATATAATCCAGGAATTAATTTTATTTAATTTTTCTTTTATATCATGGTAATGGGATAAGGCACTCTTGTGCTTTTTCTAAAATCCAGGGGCCCCGTTGTTTGTGCAGTTTTGTAAATGTTTATCTTTTCCAAACCCCACATGATGGCCCACTCTTACAAAAGCAGAACAGGGTTTTTAAAAATTTTGGGGAAGATGTTTTTGCGTACGGTTTTACAAAACGGGGGCCCCCCGGTTTAAAGTCTCCCCCGAAGGGCTTTTTGGGGGGGGGTTTGGGTCAGCACTGTGTTAACTCCAGGAAAAAAAAACTTTCCCCGACTAGGGAAACGAAAAACCCCGGGGCCGGGGCCCCAAAATTGCGACGCAATTTTTTCCCGACCACTAGGCTTCCCTCCCCCTTTGAAGTTTTGGAGGGGAGAAAAATTCCAGACTGAAAGTATTTGTATTATCCAAGGGACTGTGATGTTTGCTTGTTGCCAGAGATCCAGATAGTCATTTCCAAAAAAAAGTCTTCTTGGGGCCCAAAAGCTTGGAATTGGGGGATTTTATTGGGGCGGTGACAGATGTTTTTAGTGTTTTTTAAAGTTTTGGGGCGTGTGGGGGGGGAAAGGGGGTGTAAATGTGGTGTGTGTGGTTTTGTGTTTTAGGGAGGGGGGTATTTTGTGTTGGGGGGGGGGGGTAAATGTTTTGTGTGGGGTGGGGTGGTTTTGTGTTGTGTGTGTTTGTGTGTGTGTTGTGTTGTGTGTTGTGTGTGTGGGGGTGTGTGTGTGTGTGTGGGGTGGTTTTGAGTTTCGTGTGTGTTTTTGTGTTTTTGCCCGGGGTTTTTTACTTTGTTGGGGTTTTTTTTTTTAAACTCAACAGGTTTCCTTTTTTTATTGGGCCTTTTTTCTTAAAAATAATAAACATGTGGGTTTTTGAAAAAAACTCAAAACGTTTTTCCTTTTTGGGAAAATTTTTAAAAAAAGGGAATTTTTCCTTTTTGTCACAAAACACAACATACACCCCAAAACCCCCAACACACCACCCCAAACAAAAAGAAAACACCCCACAAACAACACAGGGACAAACAAAAAAAACCCCAAAGCCCACCCCATTTCCCCCAAACACCCCCCCCCCCCACACACACCCCACACACACACCCACACACAACTTAAAAACCACACAAAACAACCCTCACCCCACAACACAACACAACGCAAACACAACCCCCAAAAAAACCCCGCACAACCCCCTCCCCCCAAAACAAAAACACAACACCCCCCCCCCAAAAAACCCCCCCTACCCCCCCCCCCCACCCCCAACCCCCCCCCCCCCCACCAACACCAGTAACAAGAAAAAAAAAAAACCCCCTCCGACACTTTTTTTTAAAAACCAAAAGTGTCGAAGATGAGCCCTTTCCCCCCGGAGAAGAGACTGCTGCAAATGATGGCTGTGGAAAATTTTCCCCACCCCCCACCCCCCAAAACCCATGAAAATTGGGATTTTGGTCGCCCAAAAACCCCCCAGCCAGCTCAAGATTTCCCAAAAAAAACCCAAACCCCCCCCTCCTTCCTTTTAAACCCAGCTCCAACCCCGGGGGGTTTCTTGCGTGCGCCAGAATCCATAAAGCGCTGGGAACACATCTGACCAAAAACCCTTGGAAAAAATCATTTAAGGAAAAGAACCAAAAAAATAAGGGTTTCGTGTAAAGGGGGGGAAAAAAACCCCCCTTTTAGTGGGGAAAGTTTGTGCCAGAGTAAATCTTTTTACGCATTAAAGAAGTTTTGGGGAGAAAAGTTTTGACTTGAAAACCGGGTTTGGTTTTTTTTTTGGGGCTGGGTTTTGGGTTTTTACAAATTTTAAATTAAAAAGGGGTTCAAAAAATATATATTAAATTTGGGAAAAACTTTCGTGTGCCCCTTTATTAAATTTTATAACTTGTACAATTGCAAACTTTTAAGGGGGTTTTTTGTTTTGTTTAATAAAATCACTATTGAAAGGGGGAAAATAGTGGAGGAAAAAAAAAGTGCAGGTGGACCAATTCCCAAAAATCATTTTGAAAATGATTTATCAAAGATTCAATATAAAAAAAAGGATAAAATTTAAAATAAATTTTAGGGGAAAAAACGTCTTTCCGTGGGAGCAAATTTTTGGCATATTTGGTTAAGAAAACCCTGCCTTTAAAACACTGTGAAATAACTTTTTTTATTTCCAAAATATGCTTTTTCAATTGCACCAATTTTATAGTTTTAAAAATCAGTGTGGAATAACTTGTGTATGGAATACCTTTCCCCGTACAAAATTTCAAAAATTTCAGGTTTTTAAAATTTGTCATTTTGGAACAAAAACCCCTTAAAAACGTATATTTCTTTACGTAAAAAATCACTTTGGGGGAAAAAACAAGGGTATGCGCGCGCAGAAAAAGTGGGGAATGGAAAAGGGGAGAGAGAGAAAAAGAGGGGGGAGAGAGGAGAGAGGGGGAAAAAAGAGAAGAGAGGGGGAGAGAGAGGAAGAGAGACAGAGACAGAGACAGAGACAGAGAGACAGGAGACCAAAGAGACAGACAGAGGGGACAAGGGGAGGGCAGAGAAGACCCGAGAGACAGACAGGACAGGAGGGGAGACAGAGAGAGAGACAGAGAGACAGGAGAGGAACAGGAGACCAAAAACACACACACAGAGAGACACAGAGAGAGGGGCCCGAGCACACTGTTTTTTCGTGTTTCGACCCCCCATCCCGGGGGAAAAGTCGGGGGGTTTTTTGGGGTCCCCCCCGGGGGGGGCTCGGGGTTATATTTTTTTTTTTAATTTAAAAAATGGCTAAAGGCGCGTACTTAAGGGGGGAAAGCGCTCTCCCCCCGGGGGAAAACCGCCCGGAAAATTTCCCCCGGGAAAATAAATCGCTGGGGGACCAAAAAATGGTTTTAAAATAAGAAATAAAAAGGGAAGGAAAGGAAAAGGGAAAAAAAGGAAGAAAAAGGAAGGGAAGGGGGGGGTTTAGGGGGAAAGGAAAGGGAAGGAAGGAAGGAAGGGAAAGGAAGGAAGGAATAATCTTTAGGGTTTTTTAATGGGAACAGAGAAGGTATTTTTAAAAAAATTTCATTTTTCATCCAGCCCTTGTCCTTTATTTTTGGAGTTGGAAAAACCAAAACACAAAGCACCAAAAAAAACAAAAAAAGAAAAATAGAGGGGGAAAGAGGGAGAGAAGGGGGAAATGTGTGATGTGAGAGAGAGAAAGTGTGCGGTGAGAGGTGTGTGTGTTTTGTTTTGCGTGTGAGGGGAGTGTGTGGGGTTTGTGTGAAAAAAGAGAGAGAGGGAGAGGAGACAGAGGAAAAAAGGAAGAAAGAGACAGAGACAGAGGGCGACTAAACAGGGCATACAGACTAACCCGAGTCAAGAGACAAGATAAAATAAAAAAAGAAATAGGAAGGGATGCGTGGGGCATGGACAGAGAATAATAACTGATCAGGGAAAATCGATGGTGGGGAGGGGGGGGTCCCCTATACTGGGGACACCCCATAAACTGCAGGCCCCGGGGGTCAGTGAGGCTTCAACAAGGGGAAAACCCGTAAGGGGATTAAAGGGGAAAGGGGGGGAGATGGTGGTTTGGGGGTGGGGGGTGAGGGGGGGGTTTCGGTTTAAAAAAATGAGTGGAAGAAGAAAAGATGTAAGGCTACAAAAGCGTAGGTGTTTTTTGTTCCCCTTTGGTAAAAAAACAAAAAAGGTTTTTTTTCCCTTAAAATCTTTTGGGGCCTTGTTTTATTTTGGGACAAAACAAAGGCGCGCCCCGCGCCAAAGCACGGGGACGCCAAAGTCCACACACACACACAAAATAAAAAAACCAAAAAAACAAACGTTTTAGGATAATTGTTTTAAAAAATTTAAAATACAAAAGGTTTTTCAGGGAAAACAAACTAGTAGATCCCCCCCCTTGGGGGGGGGTGGCGGGGGTTTTTTGGGGTTGCATTTTTCCCCAAATTTTAAAAAATGATTGCGGGGAGTTTTACCCCTTTTTTTTTTTTCCCCTTCCCCTTTTGTTTGTTTTTTTTTGTCTTTTTTTCCTTTTTTTTCCCCGTACGAAAACGTGTCTGTTTTTTTACCTCTTTTGTCCATTGTCCTGCCCCTTTTTCCCCCGAAAAAAAAAAAATATAATAAGTCCCTAGCACCCCCGAAATCCCGGGTGCGGGCCGGGGGCTCACTTGTCAGGTTTTAATGGCAGTGAAATTGGGAATTTTTTTTAGACAACAAAAATTGCAACCCGAGCGTCAAAAGAAAAAAAGAAGAAGAAGAAAGGGAATAAGAAAGAAAAGGGAAAAAAGAAGAAAAATAAGGGAAAAAGAAGAAGAAGAAAAGAAAAAAGAAGAAAGAAGAAAAGAAGAAGGAAGAACCCAAAAACCCAACCAAAAAACAACAAAAAACAACAAAAAACAAGAGGTTTGACTTTTCCCTAATGAATGTACCCCTTTTTTTGACTTCGGAGACTTTTGTGCTGGGCAGTTTTTTGATTCCCCGTATAGAAATTGAAGTAGCTTAGGATGCAGGACAAGACAGTGACGAAGATGTTTGCGGAAATTAATGTAACCCCCAGCCCCCAAAAAAGCATTTCCCCAAACAATGATCACTGAATTTCTGAAAAGACGGGGGTGGGTACAGACAAAACCCGTTTTTATTTTTATTTATTTCCAAGGGGGGGGGGGGGGGGGGGGGGGGGGGGGGGGGGAAAAAAGAAAAAGATACGCACTGGGAAATTTTTTTTTGACAGTTTCCTTTTTGTTTTTCCCTGCCTTCTTCCTTTTGTCTTTTGTCTGTCTGTCTGTCTGTCTGTCCCCGTCTGTCCCCGTCGTTTTTTTTTTTTTGGGGGGGGTTTTTTTTTTTTTTTTGGTCTTCTTCTGTTTTCTCTATCTCTTCTCTCTCTCTCTCTTTTCTCTCCCCTCTCCCCTCTCTCCCCTCTCCTCTCTCCTCTCTCCCCTCTCTCTCTCTCCCCTCTTCTATGTAAAATATATGTAAAAAATATATAAATATTAAAATATATGTTTTTTAAAATTTTTTAAAATATAATTTATATCGTTATATTATATACATAAAGAAAAAGAGAGAGTGTGTGTGTTTGTGTATGTTTGTTTGGGGTGCGCGAGTGTGCGTGCGTGCCCTGCTTTTGCGGTTTCGTGGGGTCGTGCGTGCGTGCGTGCGTGTGTGTGAAAGAAAGAAAGAAAAAAGGAAAAAAAAAAATAGTAGATAGATTAAAAGATAGGGTGATAGATAATAGATAGATATAGATAGATAGTGGATAAATAGATTGATGGATAGATGGAAAAGATAGTAGGGTAGTTAATAGATAGATAGATAGATAGATAGATAGATAGATAGATAAAATAGATAGATAGGTAGGTAGGTAGGTTTGGTAGGGGAAAGGGAGGTAGGTAGGTTGGGAGGTTGGGAGAAAAGATAGATAGATAATTTGGAGATAGATAGAAAAGATAGGGTTGAAAAGATAATTGGGTAGATAGATAGATAGATAAAATAGAAAGATAATAGATTTGATATTAATAGATAGATGAGACAGGGGAAAAGAAAACAGGAAAGACAGACAGAGTTCAAAAGGGGAGGTTTTCGAAAGGCCTTTGTTTTGGGGTTCTGTTTATGTTTCGACGGTTTAAATCTGATAAGGTGCCCAAACAAAAGAAAGGGGTTTGATTGTTTGTTTGCCCTTTTTTTTTCTTCTTTTTTTTTTTTCTTTTTCTTTTTTCTTTTTTTTTTTCTTGTTCTTTTCTTGTTCTTGTTCTTGTTTTTCTTTTTTCTTCTTTTTTCCAGAGGAAGGAAAACGGATGGCTATTGCGCAAACCCCTGTGTGTGTGGTGGTTGGGTTTTTGTGTGTGTGTTTTGGGGGGTGAGGTAGGGGAGTGTGAGGGTGAGGGGTGGTGTGGGGTGTGTCCCGTGTTGTTTCTGTGTGAGTGTATGTGTGTGGGGTTTGTTTTTTGTTTGTTTGGTTTTTGGGGTGTGTTTGTGTGTTTTGTGTGTGTCTGTCCCCGTCTCTGTCCTGTCCTTCTTTTTTCTTTCCCCTTTGTCTCGTTTTTCGCTATGTTTTCGCCCTGCACAAATCCCCCCGGGTCAGGGGAAATGATAAGATACGTGCCGTTTACTTGATTTTTCTTTTGAAGAGAAAAATGTTTGATATGTTTTTACCTTTAAAAAAGCACTGACTCCAAATTTTAAATTCAAAATTTTCAAAAAACTTTTTTTTATCGGCTGCGAAATCACCTTTTTAGCAGAGGAAAATTGGGTTTATGAAATTAAAAAAGGGGGGGTTTAAAGTATGAATTGGGGTGTTTTGGGGTGAATGGGTTGTGTGGGGCGTGTGTGGTGTGTGTGGTGTGTGTTTTGTGGGTGTGGTGTGTGTGTTTGTGTGTGTTTTCTGGGGTCTGTGTGTGTGTGTCTTTGTTTCTGTTCGTGACCGTGGGGTGCTTGTGTGTGTCTGGGGTGGGGCCTGTGCGTTTTTAAAATTTAAAAATAATTTTTTTGGATTTTCGATGTTCCTAAACTAATAAAAAATACAGAACTTCTTCATATAACACTCAGGAAAAAACAAAATACGATGGGCCCGTCATTTGGAGAGAAAACACGCCCCGCTGGCCCCGGGAAACATCTGGGCACGTCAGGCCCCGGGACATTCTTGGATTCGGCATGGAAAAGAAACAGAACAAAAAAGACCCAATTTTTAAATTTCAAAGGCCTAGGATAGGGGAAAGATAGAAAATGATTATCATTTTTGGGCAATATTTTAGAACTACGTTCGAAACATTAAAAAACTTGGGATGACAAAACATCTTCGAACGCTCACACACAGCTTTTTGTTGTCGGGCCCTATAAGCGAAAAAATTTTGCTTCTGAAAATTTCCCCCATGGGGGTTGTTTAAAACTGGGCAGGGGGCCCCCGGGGGGAAAATCATGGGCAAAACTTAAAGGCCCCCAATTAAAAAACAAGAAAAAAGGCAGAAACGATGAGTGCCCCCCAAAAACCCCAAATTTTTCCCAAAACAAAGGAAGTCAAGGGCAGAAATGAAACCTTCTTTTTTTCCCCCCGGTAATTTTTTCATTTTTTTTATTTTATTTTTAATTCTTTTTTATTTGAAGGGTGTTTTGGGGTAAGCACTCATGGCTTTTTTTTTTAAACCCCGTCCCCCTTGTAAGGGAATTTTGTAAAAATTGTCCCTCTGTTCCCACCGGCCAAAACAGTGGCCCTTACGAAAACGGAAAAGGGTTTAACGTTGGGGGCACAAAATTATATCTGCGCACGTTCGAAACCCCCCACCGGGGGCCTCGGTTTACAGCTCCCTTTTCCCAAAGACTTTTTGGGGGGGGGGGAAATGGAGTCAGCACTGATGTGAACTCCCGGGGAAAAATCCCCCCCCAAAGGGAATCGAAAACTCCCGGGCCCTCAAAAAGGCCGCGCAGGGGTTTTTGATCTGTCAAAATGTTTTTGAGCTATCCCCCCTCCCAATTTCTTCTAACCCCCAACTTTTTCCTGGTTTAAAAAAAAAATCCCATCTTTCCGTCCACCCCCCCGTTCTTTTTCCCGTCCTCTTTTTTTAAAACACATTTTTTTCCCTTTTTGGGAAAAAACAGGGGGCCAAAAAAAGGGAGGACTTGGGTTTTTCATAGAAAATGGGCCCCCTGTTTCCCATTACAAATATGGTGTTGTGCTTTTCCGCGACTTTTGTCCTCTGCTCTGTTTTTTTTTCTGGGGAAGGAGAGAAAAAGTGTGTGGGGTTGGGGTTTTGTGTGTGTGTTTTGTGGGGTGTGTGTGTGTGTGTGTGGGGTTTTGTGTGTGTGTGGGTTTGTGTGGGTGGTGTGTGGTGGGGTTTGGAAATTTTTGTGTTGGGGGTTTTTGTTGTGGTGTGGTGTGGTGTTGGGGGGTGGTTGGGGGTGTGGGGGTTGGTGTGGTGTGGTGTGGTGT
>CM060332.1:56160906-56168560 GCA_030674155.1 Stramonita haemastoma | reverse complement strand
TCTGTGTGTCTTTGTGTGTCTGTGTTAGTGTTTTGTGTAAACCACTCAGATGAAATATCACAAAGCAACAGACTCACAGAAAGGAAATCACAGACACACAACAATGCATTTGTGCTCTGAGACATGAAACAGACATGGAGCAATGGATGAATGAAAACTTACAATCACAGAAAAACAGACAGACAGACAGACAGACAGACAGACAGACAGACAGACAGATAGACAGACAGACAGACAGGCAGACAGACAGACAGGCAGACAGACAGACAGACAGACAGACAGACAGACAGACTCAGATGAACAAAGACACTGACAAATACAGAAAGACACAGAAACAGACACAGATGCAGACACAGTTACACAGACACACAGTCACTCACAGTCACTCACAGTCACTCACAGTCACTCACAGTCACACACACACACCACACACACACACACACACCACACACACACACACACACACACACACACACACACACACACACACCAACAAATACACACACACAAATTTGAAAAAGTACAAACTTTAATAGTTTAAAAAATATCACCCCTTTCAGGAATCAACGGTGTAATAATCCGTCATTGCAACAAAAAGTAGCAGGAACAGTCTTTAAGCAACATGAATTTGGTTCTGTACAAATAAGTAACAAATCATTTCTGTAACTTTCAAAAGGCTATCAATCCCCCTTGTGTTAAAAGCATACTGCATTTTTAGCTTTTGATCATTTGATAATACTTTGGTTTTACATTTGATCATGGTCTCAAATATTTTATCTTTTCAGAGAGACATTTATAAAGACCAAACCTACGTTCTCAATAACAGCAAGATCACAGTTTTTTTCCACTTGGCACACCTAGGCGTTTCATTGCTGTGTGTAAAACATGTCCTGTAAAACTGAGTACCAACAAAAGTGATTATTTGTGCATCTTGTTTTTTAGGTCACTAAGGACTTTTTCTAAAGCAACAATAATATTTACAGAAGTTTTCTTCAATGCACTTTCACAGCTGTCAGTTTCCCCCACTTTCAGCTCCTCTCAGCTGCTCTCCATTCCATCCCAGCTGGTGCTAATTATAGCAGAAACTGACCACACTTGATAAAAGGAAGGGGCTAATTTCAGTACTAGGGAATGGACACTTGACTGAGTTATGCTGGATTCGCACGTTGTGCTTTACATTTTTACAGAGTTCATTCTTTTACTGTGTATTTTTACATAAGGTCTTATTTTTGTCTATATCGTATTTTACATGATAATGCAATCTATGTAGTACACATTTCTTTCTGGAATCATTTTCATCTTACTCTCTTTAGGCTCAAGACCTCAGTAACAAATTCATGCTGCTCCCTACAGAAGTGTCGGAATGGCTGAAGTAGAGAGGAGGAGTTGTGTTTGAGGCAGTGTGTGAACTCCAGGCTGAAGTCTCTGTGTAGCTCTGCTGACACTGCTGCCTCACCACCCTGCAATAGAAATCACCGAATGAGTCCTGAGTAAAGCCAGACCCCTTGGCAGTGAGGTCTTCTCTGTGGATAGACGTGGTGATGTGGTCAGTGTGTCTACTGCCTTCTTTGTTTGTTGGTGATAATGGTCAGTGTGTGTACTGCCTTGTTTGTTGGTGTTGTGGTCAGTGTGTCTACTGCCTTGTTTGTTAGTGCTATGGTCAGTGTGTCTACTGCCTTGTTTGTTGGTGAAATGGTCAGTGTGTCTACGGCCTTGTTTGTTGGTGACATGGGTAGTGTGTCTACTGCCTTGTTTGTTTCTTGGTGAAATGGTCAGTGTGTCTACTGCCTTGTTTGTTGGTGACATGGGTAGTGTGTCTACTGCCTTGTTTGTTAGTGATATGGTCAGTGTGTGTATTGCCTTGTTTGTTGGTGACATGGGTAGTGTGCATTTACTGTTTTGATACAGCACATCATTTCCATGGCTGTTATTTTGTTTTTCATACACACACAGACACACACACACACACACACACACACACACACACACACAACACACCACACACCACAACACACACACACCCACCCAAACACACACACACACACACACACACACACACACACACACACACACAACACACACACACACACACATACACACACACACACCTGTGCCTTAAAGAGGAAGGATGGAATAGTGAGGTAACAGACCTTAAAGGGGCAGGAGAGAAAACGCAGGTAATACTACTATAGGGAGGACCTAGACAACAGCGGGAAGGGAAGAACACATTGTCAGAAATACAGGCCTACCTCCTCTTCGCTGTTGATTCCGAAGGCGACAGATGAAAGCCCCGATCACCGTGACGACATAGCTGATGGAAAAAAGTGATGACAACACGATGGTTGCTGTAGCACTTGTGCGCTTTGACCGTTTGGCTCTTGTGACGATTACCGGTTCTGCACTTGTGATGTTTGACGATTCTGTGCTTGTGATGTCTGATGGTTCTGTGCTTGTGACGTCAGATGGTTCTGTGCTTGTGACGTCTGACGGTTCTGCACTTGTGACGTCTGATGGTTCTGTGCTTGTGACGTCTGACGGGTCTGTGCTTGTGACGTCTGACGGTTCTGTGCTTGTGACGTCTGATGGTTCTGTGCTTGTGACGTCTGACGGTTCTGTGCTTGTGACGTCTGACGGTTCTGTACCTGTGACGTCTGATGGTTCTGTGCCTGTGACGTCTGATGGTTCTGCACTTGTGACGTCTGATGGGTCAGCACTTTTGACGTCTGACGGTCCGGTACTTGTGATGTCTTTCGGTTCCGCACTTGCGACCTTTGACGGGTCTGCATTTAAACATAAATAGATAGCTAGATATACATACATACACACATACACATATACACACATGCATGCATGCATGCATACATATATACATACATACAATCATACAATCATACAATCATTCATACATACATACATACATACATACATACATACATACATACATACATACATACATACATACATACATACATAAAAGACATACATACATAAAGACATACATACATACACTCATACACACATGCACAAACACTGACTGACTCACTGACTCACTGACTCACTGACTGCCTGACTCACTGCCTGACTGCCTGACTGACTGACTGCCTACCTGACTGACTGCCTACCTGACTGACTGACTGACTGACTGACTGACTGACTGACTGCCTGACTGACTGACTGACTGACTGACTGACTGCCTGCCTGCCTGCCTGCCTGCCTGCCTGACTGACTGACTGACTGCCTGCCTGCCTGCCTGCCTGACTGACTGACTGCCTGCCTGCCTGCCTGCCTGCCTGACTGACTGACTGCCTGCCTGCCTGCCTGCCTGCCTGCCTGCCTGACTGACTGACTGACTGCCTGACTGACTGACTGACTGACTGCCTGACTGCCTGACTGCCTGACTGACTGACTGCCTGTAACAAGAGAAACATTTACAGAGAGTAAAAGAAGGGATGGAAGAGGGACAGACTGATGAAGACAGAGGCAGAAACAGACATAACTCTGAACTCTGAACTCTGAACGATTTTATTGTAGAAGGCCACCGGACCCGTTACAATTTCACACACTCGCTATCCCCCCCCCCCCCCCCCCCCCCCTTCACATTAATTTCGTTCTCAATCCTTTCCAAGAATGCACCTGAAAACACTTCCAAGCACAACCGTTATAAACATTAACTTGTGGTATTAGCATACATCTGATTAGAATGTTTGCAACATTTTAGACTAAACATAAATTTAGTAATTAACTAAATAAATGAATGAATAACTAAAACTGATTAGAGAATTGATAATTAGGGCGCAAATTGTACACAGAGTAGCATAAGACACTGAAACAACTTGAGAAATACGTTAATCATTTTGCTACAAGCATCATTCTAAAGCAGAACGCCTTTTGTTGGAATGATATATGAATCGTCCTAAGTCATGAAGGCTTTTGTCATCTTGCATCATAAGTTTCAATGTTTTTTTCCGAAGGGTATTGCCTATAACGAGATGGGATGTATTTTTGTCGCAAATCATTCAGAGATTTACAGTAAAATAAAGTGTGTACTTCATCTTCAAGACAAGAATTACATAGCGGACATTTCAGATCACCCGGATTGAAAGTAGCATATCGCATTTTATGTGTACGTATTTCAGTTGCACCGATTCTAAATCGGATGAGCACATCTCTGATGTGTTTGTTAGTGATAACGGTGAAATACGACTCCAGTGATATAGAGGATTTAAAATTCCGATAAACTGCAAACCTACTGCTTTCTTGAATATGCGCGTGCCAATTTTGACTGTGACAATCAATCAATCTCTGCTTGAATGTAGATAAGAATCCCCTTACATTTTGCACACCTTGGTTTTCCCAAACAAACCCAAATCCAAATTTATACAACGTGTCGCGCACATGTGATGCCCAGCACATCCGCCTTTGATCACATAATGTTAGAAGCATAATATAGGACTGACGAGGGAGTCTGGCGTGATTCATTCTTGTAAGACGTAGCCAATATTTTATGCATGACATAAAAGAACATATATAGAGGGGGTATCGCTCAGTTTCACCATAAACCATATCATTTGGTGTTCTGGGGCTGACGTTTAACAGCTTTTTTAAGGCAAAGGTGTGTACTTTCTCCGATATAGAAAAGTAAGCCATGCCCCAGATTTCAGAACCATACAAAAGAATAGGTCTTATCTGTGAATCAAATAATCTAAGACAAATATCAACTGAAAAAAACACCTAGTTTCCAGAGGGTTCTAAAAATGTCAAACAAACACAGAGAAAAACAGACAGAAGCTGGTACCACACTACCTGTGACACGAATCCGTATTCCCCCAATCCATTCACTAATGACTCCGTCCACGGTAGAGAACATGTCCGAGATGTGATCCTGGTCGGTAGGTAACGTCACGTTAAAAACGTTAGCAGCAGGGTCATAAGAACAGTTGGTGGGAAGATTGGACCAAGAACAGTTCTTTCTGATGATCGGTGGGCAGATTATCTTTACTGAGGCACGGAAAATCCCGACCACCAATGATGCACACTCCTTCACAGGGAAGCAGGAAGAATTTTGTGTGGAAACAGGAAGCACCAACACACTGTTTCTCTCCACTTCAAAGACTTTTCTGAATGGTGTGCCTGAAACAGACCAATAGTGTGACAAAAATGTTGTTAAAAAAGCCTTTAGAACAATTTTCAGTATCCCATGTGCATTTCAATGTACTGTCTATGGCTCTTGTAATATTTCTGTATCTGTTCATGAATCTGTCTGTCTGTTTCTTTCTCTCTATCTCTGTCTCTCTATCTCTGTCTCTCTTTCTCTCTTTCTTTCTCTATCTCTTTCTCTCTCTCTTTCTGTCTGTCTGTCTGTCTTTCTGTCTATCTCTCCTCTCTCTCTCTCTCTCTCTCTCTCTCTCTCTCTCTCTCTCTCTCTCTCTCTCTCTCTCTCTCTCTCTCTCTCTCTTCCAAAACTCTTTGATTGTTGTTGATTTTCTTGGCTGCTGTGTGCTTTCTCTTCTTTAGTTTTCTCCTCTCACTTAATGTATTTGTTTTACGTCAATATATTCAGTGCATCGGTCTAGATCATATTCGAGTCAGCTGTGGACTGTGTATTTGCAAATACATAATTTGTTTCCTTTGTTTAAATAATTATCAGTGTATCCAGTTATGATTACGCGTTTTGTTGAATTATCCAGTTTTCTTCTTTTAAAATATCGGTTGAACTGCTGTGTTGATAGTGCTGATTTATAGGGGTAGGGAGGGGTTTTTTTTAGCTTTATTCCATGATCAGGGTAAGGGTCGGATGAAAAAAAGTATGTAATACTTACTATGTAACCCTCGTAAAATAAAAATGATTCATTCATTCATTCATTCATTCATCTATTCATTCATTCATTCATTCATTCATTCATTCATTCATTCATTCATTCATTCATTCAATCAATCAATCTCTCTCTCTCTCTCTCTCTCTCTCTCTCTCTCTCTCTCTCTCTCTCTCTCTCTCTCTCTCTCTCTCAGTCTGTCTGTCTGTCTGTCTCTCTGTCTCTCGGTCTGTCTGTCTGTCTGTCTGTCTGTCTGTCTGTCTGTCTGTCTGTCTCTCCTCCTCCTGCTCCCCCCCCCCCCCCCCACTCCTCTCTCTATGTGTCCGAATCTCTATTGTTTTGCTTTCAACGCCTTTTATTAAAAGAAAGGGTAATCTTGCCAATGTGTGTTTTTACACATCAGTATTTTGTAATTGCCCACGAACATGTGTGTGTGTGTGTGTGTGTGTGTGTGTGTGTGTGTGTGTGTGTGTGTGTTGTGTGTGCATGTGTGTGTGTGTGTGTGTGTGTGTGTGTGTGTGTGTGTGCGCGCACATCTATGTGAATATCCGTAGCACTGGTGTATTCATTCCCATTATTTTGCTTTGCACGAAAACATCCAACCTTCATTCCCATCCCCCTCCCTCATTATAAAAAAGAGACATCTAAGAAACCCAGCTCCTAGAAAGTGAACACCCTCTAGATATAGCCATTTATTATTGTGCTTGCTTTGGCAAAATAGCAAATGCAAAAGAAAAGAAAACAACAGAAAGGAAGGAAGGAAAATAGAAAGAAAGAAAAAAGAGAGTAAGAAAGAAATAAAACTAACTAGCCTAGCCTGGGACGGAAGTATAAAATCTGATGAAATATAGGCACAAATGATTTGATAAAGAATGGGAAAACAAAAGAAAGGAAAAGAAAAGAAGGACAAGGAAATGAAAACAAAATTTAAAATATAAACAAATAAAAAGATAAACTTAGATTTATAAAGAATGAAAGGATGATTGAAGCAGACAAAAAAAGCTATGTAGAAACAATGACAGCTAGTGTCTGCTTGTACTCACAGGATTCAGCACAGCAATGCTGTTGAAGGGAGCCCAGAATGAGCATCAGCAGGTAGACAGCCTTCATCTCTGCCATCATCATCACTGCTCCTGCACCTTCACCACACAATACACAGGTCTGGCTACATGCACCACAAATTAAGAAACAAAGTAATATCAAATGTAAATTTTACAGCCTTTTCCTTTAAGCTGCTTTAGATAGCATATACTTATTAGAAACTATATTAAGCATTGAAGATATAGCAAGCTTTGACTGAAGTATTTTGAAGATTTTGTCTCAAGTTTATAGGCTATGTCAGTTTGTAGACAATCTGAATAATTTCTTCCTTGAGGAAAGTGGACATGAAGAAGGATGGAGTATGTTCAAAGCCATTGTTTTCCATGTTTCAACCCCTCTCTGTGACCATGGTAGTGCAGAATGCCTGAAGACTACTCCTTTGTTTTGTATTCTAAGGTCTGAGAAGGACATGCACATGTTAGATCAGAACACGAATCCCTGCAGATTATGATTTTTTCTAGTTCTAATTTGTAAAAAGGGCACGAATCACTGACGATGACTTCATCTTTTCCCATGTTTACGTTTACCTTGTAAGAAAGGCATCTCCATGTTTGATCAGAACAAGTCAAAACCGACTCTACACATTTCTTTTTGGTACTATCACAACAAGACCTCTATACTGATACCATTTTTGAACACAAACCATGGATGTCATGTATGGATTCTCTCTATAGATGTGTCCACAATTTACCTCTTTCTAATACTGTTGAGACTCTATGTCATTACGCCATCTAAACTCT
>CM060332.1:56105906-56133406 GCA_030674155.1 Stramonita haemastoma | reverse complement strand
AAACCTTACACCTCTATTTGGGGAACAAAAATCAAAACAAACAAACAAACAAATATAAAGATATATTAACGATTTCTCTTACCAACTACTCACCAAAATAAACCAACGAGAGAGAATCCAGCCACACTGAACAATAAAGTTGCACCAAAAAAAAAGTCAGCAACAGTCCTAGCCTTGCTATTGTAAACGTTCAAACTATACTGATACAACTGATGCTAGTGACGGACTTATGAATTGACTGATGCGGAAATTAATAAATCAGTAATGTTTATGTGTATGTAGTGGCTATTCAGATACGATGATTCATTGTCACATTCCTACACAAACTTTCTCTAAACAATACCGACTGTTTACAAAGTGCCTGTAGTCACAAGAACACACCAACCGCTATGTGTACCACACTCCCTACCTACAAACCAAGGTCTCGTGTGTGAACACACGCAGAACACCTCACGCATACATTACAACCCGTTTCTCTATTCGGAAGAGTAAGCCATTGTGTGCCCGTGGAAACGGGTGAGAAAACTGACAAAACTGCACACACACGGGGACCGGATGTAAAAATCCCATGTGTGATTATTCCATTATCTTGGAAAGAAAAAAGAAAACAAATGCATTTTATGGTCAAGCCCTGAGGGTGGAGGGAGTTGGAGCAGAAAAGAAGTTATTTTTTTTATTGAAATGAAAGCTAAACAGGTCACTGTTCATATCCAGAAGGAAATAGAAAAAAGGAAGAAAGAGGGAAACGGGGTTTGTCTCCTTTTTTGTTTCTGTAATCTTCCTCATTTTTTTTCTTCAACTGTTGATAACGACACACACACACACACACACACACACACACACACACCACACACACACACACACACACACACACACACACACACACACACACACACACACACACACACACACACACATACATACATACATACATATATATATATATATACATATATATATATATATATATATATATATATATATATATATATATATATATATATATATATATATATATATATATATATATATATATATATATATATATATATGTAATACTTCCCATGGTCCTCCGTCCTCTGTAGATCGCTCAACCCAAGGCCTGTCCACTCTCTGATGTTGTCTTCCCATCGTTTCCTCTGTCTGCCTCTTCGTCTCCCTCCTTTTACTGTTCCCTGTCAGACAGCCTTGGCCAGTCCAGATGTTCGTGTGACGTGCCTGTACTACTTTAGCTTGCGTTTTTATTTTTACTTTTCATGAGCTTTTCATGTGGTATGAAGGCATACCAGCTCAGAACTGGCGCTATTTAACACGCTTTAAGTGACTCAGCAGTCACCTTTGTATTTGCATACCACTATTTCTCTCAAAGAAACGAAGGGGAAGACAACATCAGAGAGTGGACAGGCCTTGGGTGGAGCGATCTGCTACGGAGGGCGGAGGAGGACCGTGGGGAGTGGAGAAAGCTGGTATCAAAATCTTAAGTTGTGCCCCCATGGTCCACGGAACTAGGGGACAGGTGAAGGTGAAGGTGAATTTCTCTTGCTGCCTCACCTTCTGTGACATTCCTATCCTGCTGATCCCATGCCGCTCATTTTAATCTCCCCAGTCTCTCCACTCCAGCCATACCCACATTCGTCATGTCTCCTCCTCAGGGTCGAACATCCACAGGGAGTTCATGAAAATGTCAGACCGTTGTAAGGCCACCAGTCAAAGGGGCCCTGCACTGCTGCTGGGTCTCTTTAGTGGTGTTTTCTGGGGCCTTCTTGTCCTTCTTCTTCATGTTCTTCTTGTCCTTCTTGTTCTTGTCTTTCTTGTTCTTGTCTTTCTTCTTCTTGTCCTTCTTGTTCTTGTTCTTCTACTTGTTCTTCTTCTTCTTCTTCTTCTTCTTCTTCTTCTTCTTCTTCTTCTTCTTCTTCTTCTTCTTGGTATTCTTTGCATTCTTTGTATTCTTTGAAATCTTTGAACTCTTTGCATTTTTTTCTTCTACCTCTTTACACACACACACACACACACACACACACACACACACACACACACACACAAACACACACACACACACACACACACACACACAAACAAACACACACACACACACACACACACACACACACACACACACACACACACACACACACACACACATACACACATACACACACTTGTGTGTCTGATATCACTATTTAGTGGAAGAACATTAAACTAAAGAATAACAACACACACATAAGCACGTAGGCACGCATGCACGTACGCACACAGACACAGACACAGACACAGACACAGACACACACAGACACACACCACACACACACACACACACACACACACACACACACAGACGCGCGCGCGCGCGCGCGCGCGCGTACACACACACACACATACACACGCATTCTTGCCAAAGAACAACATCGTTCTGTAAGATTAAGTAAATCTTTATTCACTGATGACGTAGATCACCTACTTTTCATAGTTGATTGTCAAAGCAAAAACGAAAAAGAGAGAAAGTAGATAATGAACTTATACAGGAAGGAACACAATAAAAAGCAGGAAGAAATTGTGTGTGTGTGTGTGTGTGTGTGTGTGTGTGTGTGTGTGTGTGTGTGTGTGTGTGTGTGTGTGTGTGTGTGTGTGTGTGTGTGTGTGTGGTGTGTGTGTTTGTGTGTGTGTGTGTTTGTGTGTGTGTGTGTGTGTGTGTGTGTGTGTGTGTCTGTGTCTGTGTCTGTGTCTGTGTCTGTGTCTGTGTGTGTGCGTGTGCTTGCTTGTGGAAGGGGGGATGTGTGTGTGAGTGAGTGTTTGTGTGTGTGTGTGTGTGTGTGTATGTGTGAGTGCGTGTGTGTGTGTGTGTGTGTGTGTGTTTGTGTGTGTGTGTGTGTGTGTGTGTGTCTGTTTGTCTGTGTGTCTGTGTGTCTGTGTGTGTGTGGGTGTGTGTGTGTGTGTGCTCACGCGCGCGCGCTTTTGTGTAGTGGGTGGGGAGCGCAGTGACTGCAGGATTTAACCATCAGGTTTTCTGAAAAAACTCAATAACGTCAACGTTTGTATAAAAAAAAAACATAGTAATAATAGTAACAACAACAACAACAACTATAATAATAATAATAATAATAATAATAATAATAATAATAATAATAATAATAATAATAATAATAATAATAAAAAATAATAAAATAAATATTAAAAAATATATATATATATAATAACAATAATAAAAATAATAAGGCATCTGGTTTCAACCTTTCATCCACATTTCAACAAGAAAGCCTGAAAATTCCATGTGATGGTGTTAAGTATCGTTTTAATATGAATTCTTTGACTAATCAGTACAAACGTGATGTATACAGATATATAATGATGTGCACTAAAATTGACCGGAAAGGGTGAGAATATAAACAAATGATGCTGTTCTTGTAACAACACTTATAATAAGTATCTCATTGTTTTTTCTTGCAGAGAAATATGACATGACTTGAAGTTGTATACAATATAAAAAAGTATGTTAGGGCCTAAGCGTTAACAGGAAATCATCAAGAACAACAACAACAGGAGACCTAACCCTGGTTCTACCCCAGACGCCGAAAGATGAACATGCCGAGCAAGCTGACGCCACAAGGAAGGAAGAGAAGCAACAACATTGCAATCACTGCTGCAACACTTGTGGCCACTGACGCCTCTGCACTTGTCACGTGTGACGGGTTTCTACTGCTGACGCGTGGCGGTTCCGAACTTGTGATGTGTGACGGTTGTCTACCTGTGAGGCTTGATACTTCAGCACTTGTGACGTCAGAGGATTCCGTACTTGTCATATAGGAGGGTTCTGTCCAATAGAAAATCGATTTAAGAGCAAACTAACAACAAAAGCAGCAAGCTAAAGCAAAACTAACAACAACACCAATAAACAGATACCATTCTCTTCAGATTGAAAATTATATGCCAAAAGTATAATATTCTGATCAGAACAAATTAGATGTTTTTCATCAGCTAACTATACTGATATGACCAGGGTCAAAGAAGCACTGACCAGCATTCCAAACACAGGAGTTCTGTCAGTGACTGTAGCACAGAAGTCAGCACATTGGATTCTGGACTGAAGTCATCGACTTAAGTCTTATCAGCTGTAAAGCGTATTTAGCTGCGAAAATAAGGTTTGCTTTTGGGGACCATGAGGCTACTTCGTGAGTCAAGCAAGCCTGCTCTATGGGTAAAAAAATGTTACTTTGTGGGTAAAACATGCTTAACTTATGGGTGAGGGAATGGGATAGCTGAGTGGTCAGAGCACTCGCTTTCCCCAAGCCAAGGTTAAGCAGCATCGATCGCGGTTACCAAGTGGATGCGTGACCGTTTGCGCGCTTTAGCTTTAGTATAGTCCCCTAGTTCACCCAGCTTTAAATGAATACCTACCCTCTTAAAGGTCAGGGCAGCAAGGGAGAGGAGATGGGCGCCGCCCTCAATATGCTGGCCTTTGGAGAAGCTGAGGTCTCTTACGCCTCGCTCCCCTACGAAAGCCTAGCTTATGGGAGACCTTATCCTTTTTACCTTTTTACTTTATGGGTATCAACAAGAACAGTTGACTTGTGGGTCAAGCAAACGTGCCTTTTGGACAAAAAAAAACACTATACAAGCTCACCTTATAAAAAAAATACGCTACTTTGCCGGTAGAAAACGCTACTGTAGGGGTAAAAACGTTCGTCTGCCAGTAAATGAAGCTTGCGTTATGGGTTCGTGATGTCTGGCTGGATTTTAACCAGCAGTGGTTTCATTGTGGGCTCTCTTGGAAGACAGGGATCACATAGTCGATTGTTACCCTTTTTACAGGGGTGATTTTCCAACTGTTGTACATAGTATTCAACCCCAGTCTTAAGATGCTTGTGTCTCACAGGGCTGGTTGACGCCAATGTATGTCATGACAGGACGTGTGAAACATGGCCATGACAACACATTGTGTCCTCATCGAAATAAGCTGTCAGGCAACGAAAGAAAACTGTCGTCCCAGTCTTGGTTTTACAACTTAGTTCCTGTCTTTTTGTTGTCTTCTTCTTTTTGCTCTCTCTCTATCTATCTCTCTCTCTCTCTCTCTCTCTCTCTCTCTCTCTCTCTCTCTCTCTCTCTCTCTCTCTCTCTCTCTCTCTCTCTCTCTCTCTCTCTCTCTCTCTCTCTCTCTCTCTTCTCTCTCTCTCTCCATCTCTCTCTCTCTCATGCACATACATACATACATACATACATACATACATACATACATACATACATACATACATACATACATACATACATACATACATACATACATACATACATACACGCACGCACGCACGCACGCACAGTGTCACACACACGCAAGTACGCACGCACGCACGTGCGCGCATGCACACAGACACATTGTTCACAGACAGACAGACGGACAGAAACAAGAGAAACATTTACAGAGAGTAAAAGAAGGGATGGAAGAGGGACAGATAGATGAAGACAGAGAAAGAAACAGACATACAGACACAGAGAAAAACAGACAGAAGCTGGTACCACACTACCTGTGACACGAATCCTTATCACCCCAATCCATTTATCAATGACTCTGTCCACTGTAGAGTATATGAACAACCTTTGATCCTGGTCGGTAGGTAACTGCACGTTAAAAACGTGAGCAGCAGGGTCATAAGAACAGTTGGTGGGAAGAGGGGACCAAGAACAGTTCTTCCTGATGATCGGTGGGCAAAATATCGTTGATGAAGCACGCCTATTCCTGACCACCAATGATGCACACCCCTTCACTGCGAAGCAGGGAGAATTTTGTGTGGAAACAGGAAATACCAACACACTGTTTCTCTCCACTTCAAAGTCCTTTGAAAATAGTGTGCCTGAAACAGACCAGTAGTGCGAAAGAAAATCTTGATAAAAATCCCTGAGAATAGGAATAAGGATCTGATGTATATTTCCATGTACTTTGCTTACCTCTTGCCATCTTTCTGTAATTGTTCATGAATCTGCCTATCTGTCTGTCTATTTGTCTGTCTGTCTCTGTCTCTCTCTCTATCTCCTACTCTCTCTCTCTCTCTCTCTCTCTCTCTCTCTCTCTCTCTCTCTCTCTCTCTCTCTCTCTCTCTCTCTCTCTCTCTCCTCTCTCTCTCTCTCTCTCTCTCTCTCTCTCTCTTTCTCTCTCTCTCTCTCGGGGGGGAACAATACGGTGGCAAGATGTAGACGTGCAGATCAGCTCTGTCAATTTGTATTGAATTGTGGATAGTAGAGAATAGTAAAATGAGGGTTCAAGCTCAAAGCCAAACCTGGCGGTTTGGCCCCGAATCTTGAACCCGTGTTTTACTATTCTCTTATGTAGCCACACACTAAAAAAAACATCAATATGTAAGGCAAACTCGGCCGGGCAGCAAATCAGATCGATAACACAGTGCCAGCCTGGAAGTATAGCTGGTGCGCAAAACCTATTGATTTATATTGCAGGCAGGCTTATTCCCGCCTTACACAAAAACATGTCTAGTCATGTTTCCTATGATTCTCCAATCACAAGACTAGATAGAATCAGCTGATTAGCAACAGTTACGTCACGTCCGCCCAGCACTTGGTGTTGATAGCAACGGTGCCTGGCTATCTCGTCATTTCGCATTGGAGGGTTGTGCTGTGCAGACGTGTGTGAGAGAAGTGTTTGTGAGAGAAGTGTTTGACTTTATAAAACTGTGTATTTACTAATTCAATGTCTCAAGATAGTATTTCTTCAGAATTAGAGGAAGGTTTACTAGGTAGTCCTACTGCACAAGAATTAGAACAGGAAATTAGTGAAGCACAAGCAGTGCATCAAACTCTGTTAGATTATTCAGAGCAGGTTAATACATTAATCCTTCCAGAAGAGGAGATGCCTCCAAAAAGAAATAAAGGTAGTCAGCAAGTACAAACTGTTTTTATGGAACAAGAAACTTCAACGTCATCAGAATTGTGGACTGAAGAAGAGAAAACTGTTTTAAAAACCAATTATGCCTATCACCAAAACATGATGGGTATCATTAAAAGAGCATTTCAGGAAGGTCCGCAAGAACTCCCAAAAAAGCCCAAACAAACAGTTCAACATCTGTTCAAAGAAAAACAGGGCAAAAACAAAGCCAGAAAAGAGTTCACCCAGAAGAGCTGCATAATTATCTTGCAGCAAATGTGACTGATGTTTGTACTGCCATTTCGAGAGAAGCATTCTCTGATAGCCTTTTTTTATCTGCTGCAGGTGAAAACGAAGTTGTAAACAGGTTGAAAAAGGGAGTGAGAAATTTGAAGAGACAGGATGCCCAAACAATAATGATCTATATTCAGTTTGGGAATTTTTTAAACCTGTGTAAGACATGGCATGATTCTCAAAAAAAAGCTGGAAAAATGAAGGTAACATGGGCAAAATGGCTTGAAGAGAAAGGAGAATATTCCGCTGATCATGCACGTAAATTACGTGTCATTGCAAAGGTGCTTTTCGGGTATCCACAGTTTTATACTGTTGGGCTTCCCATCACCTTCATTGCCAGCAAAATAAAAGAAATTGAAAAAATGCTACAAGTTCCTGAATTCAGGACCTATTGGTCCAAAGGGAATACCCTACCACACACAACCGTAGTACTTAAACACTCTCAGTGAACCTTCCTGTTATGTAGTTCTAAAAATAGTAAAAACGGTTTTGTAAAACCGCCAGCTGGGTAGGTAAAGGAATCAGAAAGTTAGGTAGGGAGATCAAAACTTTGATGGGCGAGGTGGAATAGTGTGTGGCAGCACTCTACTTATAAAATACCATAAGAGTCTTATGACGGGTTTTGATAAAGCAATTACAGTCGCTATAAGCTGAGCCAATGTAAATACTGTAAATAATTGTTGTGTTGTTTTTTTCGCCTGCCTGCTTCGCTTCGCTTCGCTTCGCTTCGCTTCACCCCCCTTCTTCAATATTTAGGCTGCCTATTCAGGCGGCCACAAAGCAGCACTTCGTTCAATTGACTTGTTTATTGAATCAAGCTTTGACAAGTGCTCTCTGTGGCTGCATTGAAAACTCAACAAAAGCCTATCCTGTCGAGAACCCAACAAAAAGAATTACTTGGCGCTGGGCTTATTCAAAGATAATGCACAAAGACACCTACCCCACTTCCCTTTCCAAAAAAAAAAAAAAAAAAAAAAAAAAAAAAAAAAAAAAAAAAAAAAAAAAAAAAAAAAACACTTCCCTAACCCATGCACCGGCCGGTTTCCCACTGCATTCAGAACAAAGTTATTTTCAAAACTTGGCAAGTTGTTTATAGGTTCCTAACAAGTAACTTGGCAAGTTGTTTATAGGTTCCTATCAAGTTATACAAGTCTGGATAGTTTTGATTAGTTTCAGACAGATTAAAAATGTTGTTAGATAGTTTTGGAATAATAGTTACACATGTTAAGTTCTTTTTAAGAACTATAAGAAGCCAATCCTAAGTTACTTTCAAGAAGTTAGTAATAACAACTTATCAAGTTATTAATAAGTATCTAATCAAGTTCTACAATAACTACTTACCTAATACTTATCAAGTTATTAATAAGTATCTAATCAAGTTCTACAATAACTACTTGCCTAATACTTAACAAGTTATTAATAAGTATCTAATCAAGTTCTACAATAACTACTTACCTAATATTATTGCATTAAAAATGGATCATTCTGAAGTTTTAAGCATGTTAATGGTTTTTCTTCTTCTTTTACTTCTGTCTTTGTTTCTTTTTTATGCAGTTGTTCTGGCTTTGCTGGCTTTGCTGGCTTATATTCTTTATATAAATTGTAAGCCAGATAACCACCAACACCAACCATGACAAACCCCATTGCCTTATAAGACATTTGACTGTCTTCTTTTGTAACTTCTTTTTTGTTTTCTTTTGGAAGTAATGGCTCTGCTGCCTCATTATTCTTAGACAACAGTTTTTGTTTGGTTTGTTCATTAATTTTTTTTAGTCGATTCCACTCAGCTAATCTTTTACCAGCCACAACTCGCCCAGGATGTTTAGTTACTGTGGAAACTTGGGGGGTCGCTTGCGGGGTCGCTTGCAGAGTCACTTGACTCTCCAGTTTTGGTTGACTCTTCTCTTGGCTCTCCATTTTTTATACAACTAAAATCTATATGATTAAAAGTAATCAGTCCCATAGCTAATGGGGCTAAGAACGTTCCAAATCTATAGTACAGATCACACCCAACAGATTCTAAAGACTTTGTTAGAATGGGGTCCTGCGCCAAATCATATATGAAGTCTTGTTCTGAATCAACAGGAGCAAAACGACTTACTAACTTTACGTATAAACTTAAAACTGTTTGACCAACGCTTTTTACCATTCTTGATCCTAACTGTGCTTCATATCTGTTGTAATATTTTTCAATGTCTTGCACTGACATTTGTTGAATCTTATCCAAACTAAACTCTGTTCCTAGGTACTGTTTTGTTTTTCCACAGGCAGCAAGAGAATATAATCTTTCTTTTTTAGTAAGCAGTGCTTGCTCATCAGTAACTGTAATCTCAGGAACACTGGCACATTGTAGCAGATCATCACAATTCATTTTTTTTATTTACTTTTAAAAAAAAAGAAATCTAAAAAATGAGTGCTGAAAAAACTGTTGTAAACCTTATCTACCATTCTGCTGTGATTGGGGGATTAAGTGTTGGTTACACAATGCTCGGTAAAAGTTTATTCAGAATAAAAGCGGCAGACCTAGGAAAACTAGATTTTGAAGACTCTGCAAAATTGGTTGCTGTAATAACAGCTTCAATTGCAACAAAAGACTTTTTAGTCAAACAGGGAATAATTCCAGAAAATATTAATATGTAAAAAATGGCTTCTCTTGTTATGATGGTTGGCGGTGCTGTGGTTAATGCATTAGCATTCTCAGGCAGCAATTATATGTTTAGTAAACTGCGAAACGATGAAGAGAGACAAAGACATAACAAAGCAATGGAACAACTAGCAGCAGCACAAGACGCCTATGATAAACAAAGACTTGCACAGTTAGATTTTATTAATGAAAGACTTAAACAACAAGGACATGCTGCATATACATTTAAGAACGTCGACAATGCTATCAAAGAATACTATTTAGTGACAGGTGAAAAACTGCAACAATCTGCCCCTCCAAAGTTATCAGACTTTTACCAACTAACAGAAAAACAAAAAGGGGGAGAAATAGCCTTTATTGTGATTGGCATGACTGTTGTGTATTTTATAGCCCAAAAGATTGGTTAGTATTAAAAAATGGACACTAAGCTAGCTAAAATTTATTATTCACCCAAAGGTTACTGGAAGGGTCTAACAGCTATTACAAAGCTTAGTGAAGCTGCAGGTGTTAGTGAATCCACAGCAAAGGCATGGCTGTCCAAACAAGCAGTATGGCAAATATACTTACCAGCACCCAAACGAATAAAACGACCTCACTTTGTTAACACAATACCAAACGACACACATCAAATGGACCTTTTATATTTGCCTCACGACACAATAAGAAGAAAGAGATTTAAATATGCGCTTACTGTTATTGATCTGGCATCAAGATACAAAGATGCAGAACCATTAACACAGAAGAGCGCCATTGCTGTTGCTGTTGCTCTACAAGAAATTTACAGTCGTGGTCCACTGACTTATCCTCGTATGGTTCAAGTTGATGATGGAAAGGAATTTAAAGGACAAGTTAGTCAACTGCTGTTAAAACACAGAGTTGTTATTAAAAGAGGCATTCCAAGCGTTCACAGATCACAGGCTTTAGTGGAAAACTTCAACAAGCAGTTGTCTGAACGGCTGTTCTCATATCAGTACCATAGAGAAATTCTAGACAATGCTCGTAACACTGACTGGGTTAGAAGACTTTCCCCAGTACTGCGTGCTATGAATGATGAAGAATCAAAGGCCACAGGATTAAAACCCGTCAAAGCAATTAAACTCAAATCGATTGGTATCAACCAACATTCAACAACTGACAAACTAATACCATTTGGAGTGAAAGTAAGGCACCTGTACGCACCAGGTGAGGCAGAAGGTGACAGCCGAAGAAGAGCAACTGACCCTATCTGGAGCATGGATACCTATGAAATTAAAACAGTTATAAGAATGAATCCCCCTGTGTATTATTTAAGAGAAACACCTACATCAAAACGACCAGCGCCAAAAAGAGCATTTGTAAAGGAAGAACTCCAAATCATCCCGCCAGTTAGTTAATTTGTGTATACGTTTGTGTGTTTAAAATGGAAGCTCAGACAACTAGTCCTGTTATTACTTATGTTTTCATTACAGGTGATAATCGCATGCGCATTGTTTTTCCTGAATGGCAAAATAAATATGCTGGTGTTCACTTAGAAAGCTCTGATAAAGAATTACTATTAAAAGAACGAGAGTATGACCGTGGCACCCCCATGTTACAAATGTTTGTTCAACAGTTTACAGTTCATGAATTAAATGGGAAGACCGTAATAAAACCATTTACACCAGACCATTTCGATGATCTAGAAACCCATGAAAACAATATGTTAGAATATTTATTTAATAACAAAAAAAGCGATTCATGCTGTTTTAATATTTGAAGACTAAAAAAAAAATGTAAAGCTATTTTAATAATAAAAAAGGTGCTGTTTTTATATATAAGAGTAAATAAATGTAAGCTATTTATTTTTTTGTTTTGCAATGACCAATTGCATATGACCACTCTGGGTGTACAAACACGCGCTTTGTGTTGTTAGAATCTAATGACTTCTTTGTTACAACAGTTGTGTTGATCTGATGCAATTCAGACCTTAGTTTTACATTGTCATGATGAAACACTTTAGAATCAAAGAGTGCTTCTTTATAGTTGTCGTGTGATATAGCCATCTTAACTACAGGTTTGCTGATCCCTTTTGCTTTTTTAATAACACTAGTTTGACTAGCGACACTATACATTTTTGCTCTCAAACCAACATACTCTTTTATTCTAGTTCCATTCATTTCATCTTTCATCTTACCAATAACCTTTTTATTTACAACTGAATGTAAAGGACTGTCTTTAGGGTAATCACATGTGTCATACCAACTGTCCGATCCCTTAGCTACTTCTGTCTCCATGTCTTTATAAAAGTCTTTAGTCGGAATGTCCAGAATAAACGAGTCAGTGTCCGTGTACAGGACTCTAGACTCTGGATACAATGGTTTAAAGTAGTCATAGAGAAATTCTAACATTAACAGCTTAGACAACTCTAACACAGTAAACCCAATAAACACTGGCTTGTCTAAATTTACCCGAAGCTTCTTCATCATAATGCCGTACAAAGAATCATGAAATTTTCTGAAGTTCTGGTA
The DNA here is from genome assembly GCA_030674155.1 of Stramonita haemastoma. Classification (NCBI taxonomy): domain Eukaryota; kingdom Metazoa; phylum Mollusca; class Gastropoda; order Neogastropoda; family Muricidae; genus Stramonita; species Stramonita haemastoma. The sequence goes on along the minus strand of CM060332.1, from coordinate 56,121,117 downwards.
CTGTGGTTTTGATGTCAACTTAATTGCTTGGTTCTCTTCAATTACCAGTCTGACGTCTTTACGTTTGTGGGGGTTCTCCATTGTCTTTCCAAAACAGCTGTTGTTCATTAACTTAAAGAAGTCCTTCTCTGAAGTATCAGTTGCTTTAGTTCTAAGCTCTGTGTTCTTCATGATGTATGGTTTCATGAACTGCCCTTGATCAAACCAAATCATGCGGTGAACGGCTGTAAGGCAGAGTCCATGTCTTAGGTAAAACTGGAGTAGTCTGTAATGACAGACATACTTTTTTTTGTTTAACAGATTTGGCACAAGCTTAGGTGGTTCAGCTCCTATCTTCTTTCTTTCTGCTGCTAATGGATAATCGTTATGCTGGTCATGAAGTTCAATTGGATATTCTAAGTCTACTTCTGCAATCAACCCCAATGGCTGATCAGGGGACATTGTCCACAAGGCGTTCAGAAATTCATTTACATCAAATGGGCCTGGTAACATTTTAAAATTGCGTAAAGGAAGTGACTGACACATAGCCCAACCATATAGGTTATTAGCGTCTAAATACATAATATAGTTGGATGGTTTACTAGGATCATAGTCATCTAAATATTTGTTGTTAGCTTTACAGTAACTATGTGATGCCATGCTGATTCCACCACGCAGTCCATTCTCAATCATTTGGAGCATGGGCAGGTCAGACAGCAGGTCGATCTTTACACCTGTAAACTTTAAGAACGCATCCCAACTCATGCCAGGTGCAGAAATGTAATGAGAGGGATCCAGACTATAATGTTTTTTGCATGTTTTTCTGTAGTTCTCAAAGACATCTGCTAACAAACAAACGTCAGCCATTAAGTAGCGGTCATGGTAATCTCCCATGGTCTTACACTTTAATTTTTCCCATGCTGCCTTTGCATGTTGGTAATCAGAGTCACTAATGTCTTTACCTTTTAGACTACTAAAAAATGCGCCTTTAGGGGGTAGGGCGTCTTCATCAAACCTATTCCAACTGTTCATATACTCATAAGGATAAACGCCTTTACGCACTAGAGATGGATCAAAGTATTTTTCTGTAATAGGACAACAGCTCAGTGATGCAGCCAAGGATTCTAATGTACCCATCATGTGCTGAGCTGAATCATAGAAGGATAAATAATTTAGAGTGAACGTCATGTACTTTTCCGAAGACTGGGCAATACAACTAACCTTTTGAAATTCATCAGTTACGGCCTGTAAAATAAGATGGGAATCATACCCACGTAAGTTATGGAAGAAGATGGGTAATTTCCAAGTCTTTGGATCAAACTTAAGCTGCAGGTTACAATTAGAATGTGCTGCTCCCCTAAACTTACCACTGATGTGATCATGATCTCTTACAGTTGGGTTGTCTTCTGTGTTTTCTAATGTATGGCCGCAGATCCAACAACGTGTTGCTAAATTATATTGTTCTTGATCTTCAGTAGTCATAATAATTCCAGAAACGTTGAGTCGATTAGATAAGTCAGCACGTAATTTTTTCATTTGTTCTAAGAAGTGTTTTGCTGCATCAGGCCCTCTATATAGCTGTGGTATTGTGTGTTCGCCATCTGACCTAACAACAATAAAAGCGTATGAACAGATTTGATGATTATTAACTACAGCAGTTTTAGGTAATGTTTTTGGCTTAGGTCCTTGGTATGGAACTATAATAGATTCGAAGTCAGCATAAACAACGTAAGGATTGGGCTGTAATTTTTTCCAGTTCTTAAAGCTTACTGTGCTACCAGGTTTTGGAGTTATAAGTTTTGTAATACAGTCAGTAGAGCTCTTACAATGTTCTCTGTGTTTATGTGCTGCTGCAATAGATGGAATTCTTACTAAACATCTTCTACAGAACTCTTGTTTTTGTTTTCTACTTGCTGTTGTGTATGCTAGTAGTCTACTCATTGTGCGAATTAAAGTATAATGCTGTTTTACACCATCTGTCACTAAAAGTAAGTCAACATGTTTGGCATGTGGCTCTCCTACAGTCGGTGACTCGCTGGATATTCTAAGCGGCAGAAGATCATCTTCTTCAGACCATGTATATACGTTTACAGTGATTGGTTCGTTCTGGGATTCGAATTGTTCGATTTTGTCTAATCCCACTGGAAAGTCAATTCCATTAAAGTTAAGTTCATGTTCGTATTGTTCATAGTTGCAGACTCTCTCCGCATTCTTTCGAACATAATAAAGCTTTGCTAGAATACACCACATAAAACATTTATCATCTGAATTTTTAATGTTTAAGACTGCACGTTTTAAAACCAGTGTTCTAGGTAAAGGAATGTAAGACTTACCAACAAATGGGAAAAACTTAGTCTGGTATAATTTGATCTGCAATACTTTACCTTCTGTCCAGCCAGAACCTCTCAGTTTTGCTTCTTCTGAAGCCATGTTAAACCGATCAACCATTTCATCAGCCCAGCTAGCAGTGAAATCATTGTAAGAATAAACAGCTTTCTGCATAGTTGACACCCACGCTTGTATGGTTTCCTCTGACACAGTAGTATATTCAATGTTCATAGCTATTTGCACCTTAACTGGAGGAAGTATTGTTAGCTTGTCTGGTATTTGGGCAATAGCATGTTGAATGCTTGCATAAGAGTTAGTGTTATCAATTATTTCTAAGTCAGTCTCTTGAAATATACTGGAAATTTTACGGCCACCCCTAGCAGGAGTTATTACTACGTTAGTATCTTCAAAAAAACTGGGAATTTCTGTCATATTGAGTTTCTATTTCTAACTCAAAATATTTACTTAAATTGAAATCAATTGGGGTTTTTTTAATCATAATCCACAGTATTTTTGCATTTGGAATTATAACTTACTGTAAACACACGATTACCCCACGTTACAGTTAGGTCTTTAGAACAGAGTTTAATTTTTCGCTCATTTGTTTTAGGCATTCCTTTTTTATTGACTCCAAGTCTGGCTGTTGAGAAAAAGCGACTCGAGACTTTTTTTGCATCTCAAACTTTTGCCGTTTATAATCATCATAGTCTGCTTGCAAACGATTGAACTCTTCATCTGTAATCTTAGAGTCTGCTAAGGCTTTGCTTATTATGAGTCTGAATGAACTAAGTTTAGCAGTTGCTAACTGAACCATAGCTGTGTGCTTTTGTAACTTTGGCTTTATTTTTTTGTAAGCAACACTCAAAGCTAACGAACATAATCCAAAGCCTACTGAAACAGCACCAAGCATAACAGCTGCTGGACTCCCAATGCCTGTTGCTAAAAGTCCTACACTTGTTCCTGATGTCAGTGTAGCAGCAGTTGCCGTTCCGCTGTTAATGTATGCTAACGCATTAAAAAGAGAAGAATATGATCGTTTGGTTTTGTTGTATTTTGCTAGGTCTTGCTCTAGTTCACGCTGTATTTGTGTAATGTTGGACAGCCTGAAGGATTGTGCACTGTCATCCAATGGTTCTTCTTTTGGTATTTTTGGATACACTGTAACATGGGACATTTTTTTTAAAATAATAAAAAATATTTTAATTTAATGTAGTTATTTCAGTTAGAATATCTTCAGTAAAAATGCTTTCAGTAAAGTAGAATCCAATAAGATCTAAGTGAGTAAGATTAATATATGTTAATTCAGTTAGAATATTCTGCTGAATGTTTAGGATTACCTTGTCGCTGGAAGAGACGGCCTTTATTTCATCACCATTGTTTTGAATAGCTACAATTATTCTTAATGTGTCAACACCTAAATTTTGCCAAGCAATTCTAATTCCTTTTATTAGATTATCACTAACACCTACAACTCCATCATCACCAGTGATATCACGTTGTATAGAAATGTCAAATATCATAGTGAACTTGTTTGGTAAAGGCATTTCAGGCATGAACTGCAATTTAGTGGTGGAAATTTTAGTTACAGATGCTTTTCTGTGTAGCAAGTACTGTTTCTTTTCAAAGAGAACAATTTCGATTTCACGTCTGCTGTTGTTATCAGGCATAAGACTAATAAGCAATGGACCAGCATTGAATGCCTTCCTGAAATGTCTTCCTTTGTCAAAGAAAGTGTATGGACTTACAAATTCAAATTTGATTTCCCAGTCGATGAATGGAATAAGGTGCCATTTGTTTTCTTTCCGAACAAGTTTATATTCTAAGTTATCAATGTTTTCTACTTCTACATTACGCAGTTGCTCTAGCTTAGGATTCTTTTTGCCTTCACTTATCTCTTTGCGTTTATAATAACCGTCTTCAGTGTATTCAAATCCATAAACTTCACCAATCTCTCCATTTAGATCAAAGTCTTGTGCGTCTGCTAGATCTTTAAGTTCAAAAGTAATACATCTAATAGGTGCGCGCATAACTGGCAGTTCTGGCCCCCGGGACATTGTTTTTTACATGGCTGATTTTATTTAATTTCTAAAACAACATAAAAGTCGTCGCTTGGAACATTGTTTTTTACATGGCTGATTTTATTTAATTTCTAAAACAACATAAAAGTCGTCGCATATTACATCTTTACCTTTTTGATCTGTAATTCTTAGGCTTAGTCTTTCATGATGGCCACAAACTAAGGGTTTAAACTGTAAGTTAGAAAATGTTTGAATCTTAACATCACAGTATGATGCATTACCTGCTGGAATAACTCTCAGAATAGTTGATGGTCGGCCATTGTACAAGTTTTCATTAGTGTTTAGTTGGTCTAGGTGTATATACATCAATGAATTGATTGCAAGGTCAATGGGATTTTCTCCTTCGAAAGTGTTATTCTTTTGAACACCTAAAAGTGCATATATTGGTTTATTACTAGTTTGAAACCCTAACATTTTAGCTAGGGCTCCTGCAAAGTTAAAGGTTTCTGGCTGAAGATCTGGGTCCGGTTTTAATGTTAGCATTATTTTTAGGTTTGCATCATTAAGTTTTAGATCAACTCCATAGTCACTTAGTATTTCTTTAAGAGTGCAAAATCCGTAATAACCATCTGGTATGGTCAAAAGACTTCGTACATTTCCATGGCGATCTAATCTTTGAACCCAATTGTTTTCTTTTTCCCTGCTTATATTAAACCATTTAACTTTGTAAACAATTTCGTGTAGAGCTGCTTGCAAGTTTCCATGATTGTTATCAAGCGGATAATCTAAAGCAATAGGTCCTTGGTTTGTTAAAGTTATGAACATTTTTATATATTGCATAAAAAAAATGAATGTGTTCAAATATAACAAGGAAGCAAAATATGCAGTTGGCGCTGTGGGTAATCCTAAAAACTTAATAGTCAATAGTTTAGTTGTTGCAGTGAATCAGTCAGAGAGTTTTAAAGTAAAAGTGAGTAGCCCGCTAAATAAATATTTAAATCCCCCTATCAAAAACGATGGCATAGCAACGATGTGGCTTAGTCATCCTATGCAGTTTTATCAAAATCAATTAAACTTTGCTATGTATTGCGCAACAACTGGATGTGGGGTATCATATGCAAACCACTTAAATCACCATAACCTGTTGGTTAGGTCGGTGTACAGGTTTCATTTTTATTATCAGTTCAGGCGTTTGTTATCTGAACTCCAAGTACCATTACCCCATGACAAGTCCTTTAATCCTTTTAACAACAGAATGGATATGAAGGCTTTTGAACGTATTTGTAATGAATTTGGCGTTGCGTTTAAAGCAGACTTTAGACAAAAGTTAGATCATAATCACGGCATGGGTTCTCTTTATTTATGGGGGGCACACAGAATATATAATTTTGACTATTGGCCAGGACATACTTCCTTTGGTTCAGGCACAGCTGTTCGTTTGGGGTCAATAGTGCAAGAACATAAAAACGCATGGACCACATTTATCTTAGATGAGAAGCAACGGATTTACTAGGGCTGGTATAGAACGAATAAACGATTCTATTCGTACTTATGTATGGTGTTTGCTGGGTTCACAAGCACAAACAAGATCAAACATAATGGATCAGAGCACGGGGTTCGATGCACAAAAACAGTACTTAGCCAATTTAGAAGATGCAATAAATTCAACAGTTGATTTACCATCTAGTATTAAACGATATCAAGATGTTTTAAGATATGCAAGATCAAAAGTAGACTTTGCTGTTGGCATTGGTTTATACATGCTGCCTTCTGATCTTGGGCTTCAAATGGGAACAATAATAAATTATAATAATGAAATCCTTGTTGCAGGCGATGACCAAAAACTTGGCAAAAATATAGATATAAATTCTGATCCAGTACAAAGTATACCAAGGCCTGTACAAAGTATACCAAGGCAAAGCAGAGACCCCATTAAAAAAATTAATAATGATGCTCATGAATCTGAAAAAGTAGCACTTGTTGTTGGGTTAACTTTTATAGGATTAGCTGCCCTTTATTTTACTAAGAAGTAATCCAGTGACTAAAACAGCTAATGTCCATAAGTGGTCAGCCATAAAACCAACTACTTTGCTTGCAGTAGACAAAATCCAGCTTACAATTGTGCCCAGTATACCTGGCAGGGCATCAATTGCTTTAGCTGCTAATTTTTGTAAAAGATTTTTTAGATGCTCTAATTGTTTTTTAAACCATGATTTGTCTGAGGTGTAGGTGGCGTTGGTGGCACTGGCAGCGTGTGTGAACCACCAGTTAAAGCATACACTAAAGTACTTATAGCAAAACCCATTGCTGTTAAAACGCTTGCTATTGTGATTCCTTGTTCTCTAAACAATGTTCTTATGCGCTCAGCAAGAGTTGTGTCTTCATACAAAATTCTTTGAATGGTTTCTCTTATTCTGTTTACTTGGGTCCGTAATTGTTCACGATTTACAGATAGTACTTCTAATCTTGTAGCCCTCTCTTGTTCAAGATCTCTTAGTCTCTGTTGTATTCTGTTTTTGACGTCTTGATCTAAGTTGAGGTCGTCTGCATCAGCAAGCTTTTGTTTTTCTCTGTTTATATGTTCGTCTAGCTCGCCCAGTTTAGCAAGATTGTTTATTAGTTCTCCTCTGATGGTTTGTAGTGATTCATTAAGGGCTACTATTTCTCTCATTGGCAGTGGTGGGTCATGAATTGTTTTTAAGGCTGTTTCTTCTTGGGGTTCAATAAAACTTGTTTCTTGAATTAATTCATCTGCCGCTCTACTTAGGTCTTTAAGAGGAACAGACTGAACTTGTCTGTCCGTTGGTAAATCTTGCAACGTTTTCTGAAGGTTGGCAACAGCAGATTGTCTTACTTCTGAACTTGAAATAATGTTAAATCGCCTTTGGTCACTAGTACTCAGCCTGCTTTTAATTGTACTCTTTTTTAAAAACTTTGTGGAGTCTGGTCTAGTAGTTAGCTGCACAAAATTTCCTTGATCATTCTTTACAAATAAGTGGTTACCCTCTCGTAATTCAAAGTCATTAGGATCAAGTACTTCAGGTAGATCTTGACCTATACTGTTATAAAATGATCTTATTTTAGATTCTGCCAGTTCACGACGAATTGTTTGTGAACGAGTAGGAACAGCTTCACCCATATCATCACCAGGTTCAAAAACATCATAGTCTTCATCTATGCCTGCCATATTTTTAATAATTAAATTTTATATCTAGATTTAAAAACAATGGCACAATCATATGGTACAATACTTGATCCGCACAGAAGACTGAAAGAGCCTCTTGGTGTAAAGGGCATTAGGCAGTCTATTGTCATAAGCAATAATCCATCAACAATAGACCAAGATCAAATTTTAACCATTAGATTTCCTAATCTTGGAGCAAATGATGTGATCGTGCCAGGCACGGCAAGGGTTGCATTTAAAATAGACCTTGAATCAGAAGACGATGCCAACAGAACTGTGGTTAATAACTTGGGTAGGGCAATTGTCAAAAAAATTACTATTAAACTAGAAGGCAGAGAAGTGTTATCTCTAAACAATTCAGACATCTTTTTAATCTACTGTGATCTCTGGTTAACTGCAAATGAAAGAAAAGATCGTGTATACCAGGGAATACAGGACGACAAAGGTATTAAACATAGAATAGGTGCTGGAGATGCTGCAGAAAACACTAAAGATCAGGCTGTTGCTGCAGTATATGGTAACAGATTTTGCATACCACTAGACTTTGAACTGCTGAACACACATTTACCTTATTATCAAGGAGCGCTAAAAGACAGGTTGTCATACGAATTAACATTTAATGATTATAGTCGGGTAATAAAATCAGCGAATACTTCAGCAAAGTATACAATTTCTGACATCTCATTAGAGTTTGAGATTGTTCATCATGCTGAACTAGCAAGACTGATTGCACAGCAGTATCAGTCAAAATTAGCAATTTATTATGAGAGAGTACTACATCACAGCACATTACAAAAAAGTAGGGCTGAAACTATTTGGAATTTAAACCTTAACACACCTGCGAGATCAATGAAAGGTATTTTGATGCTGTTTGAAGATGTAAGAAAACCATACCAAAGATTAAGTGAACGTTTCTACAATCCCAAAATATCAAAGTTAACATGCACGATTGAAGGTCAACCAAACCAGGTGTATGCAAGCGGTCTTTTGCCATATCAACATTTTGATGAAGCACGAAAATTTTTTGCTGGCGGACGACTAAAAGATCCAAGAGCTGATATAGTCAGTAAAGACCTTCATCTTCATGATGTTAGACTTGAAGAATACTTAACATTTAAATATGCTTTGTGGTTAGACCTTAGAACAACTGAAGACAACAAGTTGCATGGTAGCGGCAGAAGAATTGAAAATGGATCTGAAGGAATAACTATTCAGATCTTTAAGGAGCAAGAAGAAGACAAGCCAGTTAATATTCATTTGTATGTGGTATCTGATGCTCAGTTGAATATTGAAGACAATAGATTAAAAGATGCTGTGTATTAAAATGGAAGATTTAAAGTTTTTAACGAAAGATCCCCATTGTTCCTTAATTTGTGGACAAACAGGGTGTGGAAAAACAATATTTGTTCTTGATCTTTTACAAACAATATACAGTAATCACTTTGAACATATAGTAATATTCTGTACAACATTGAAGTATAATAAAACATACAAGGAAAGACAATTTGTATGGCTAGATAATGAAGTTTATTTGGTTGATCCAAGCAACAGATTAAGCGATTACTTAGAGCATTTTTACAAACTATTTGAGGGAACACAAACATTGTTTATATTAGATGATTGTTCAGCCGAACAAGACATGATTAAAAAAAGAAAGACTCTATCTAAGCTAGCTTTTAGTGGAAGACATGCCGGAGTTAGTGTGGGGTGTTAACTCAAAAATATAATTCAGTGTTAAAAGACTTTAGAGAACAGCTTAAAACGGTTGTGTTGTTCTATACAAAGGACAGAAATAGTTTTGATGAATGTTTGTGTGAGAATGATGTAATTGAAACAAAAGAAGAGAGAGATAAGATTAAACAACAGCTAAAGAATAATAAGTTTTGTAAACTGGTATTAAAAACAGATAATCCTACTTGCTATGTTTGTAGCAGTTAAAAAAATGACCTTTGACTTCTAGCAGGTACTTGACAGGCAGTACATTTTAATACACAGCATCTTTTGATCTAGTTTGCTGTCGGCCCAGAGTTTGCCTTACATATTGATGTTTTTTTTTGGTGTGTGGCTACATAAGAGAATAGTAAAATGAGGGTTCAAGATTCGGGGCCAAACCGCCAGGTTTGGCTTTGAGCTTGAACCCTCATTTTACTATTCTCTATAGTTGAAGTGCAGTGATCCTGTTGAAATTTGGCTGAGGTATGAATAGTATATGTATGCATCTAAAGGTACTATCAAGATGTCGAAAAGGTCAGTCATCGTTATTAAATGAACATTTGAATATTTACATTGTATAAAGAAGGAAACCCATTTCTGATTTCAACAACAGCAACTCACCATCAGTCTAATCTTCCGATGAGGCCAAGTTGCACGTGTTTAGTTCGTGATGTTTGCACGTCATTTGGCTACAGCTAAATTTAGCACTTTTGATGTGTGTTGTGTTGATGTGTAGTGGACACTAGTGTGTGTGTGTGTGTAGTGGACATTTTGAGACTGCCATTCAAACACAGGCACCTGAAAGTTGTCTTCTAAAATGTCTGTTCCTCCTCAAGGCAACTTGCTGTATTTTATTGACTTTCGTTTTGACCAGATGCAACAGGGCTTACAGTTACATTTAGCAGGAATAAAGAACAGTATTGATGAAAAGTTTTGTAGTCTAGAAGACAGTTTTTCACGTTTATTTACTGAATTTAGCCAACTGAAAGACAATGTACAAGTGCATACAGAAGACATCAAAGAACTGAAAGAAGATAAAGTATTAATGTCAGACAGGATAGAGGCGCTTGAAAAAAAACTAGAGTCTGCTGAACAGAATACCAGAGTTTTAAACCTGAGGTTTATTGGTGTTGAGGAGCAAAGGTGGGAAGACGAACATGCAACAAGCCAGGTAATTGTGGATGTACTAAATAGCCATTCAACCTCACCCAGCTGGCAACAATCAGACATTGCCAGGGCATGCCGCATTGGTAGACCTCGCCATCACAGTGAGGAACCCCGGCCCATACTTGTACAGTTTTGCCACTGGACTGACAAGATGGCTGTTCTGCGCGACAAGGAGCTGCGAGATGATTTGAGAACGAGTGGTATTCGGGTTGCTGCTGACTTAACCACTCGCCAGCGGGACTTACTGGAGTTCCACCGCGGTCAAGGGAAGACCGCTTACTTTCATGGAGGAAAATTGTATGTGTATGACAAAGAGCAGCCCAGATCATTCAGTAGTAGCCACAAAGAAAATGACTGGCCTAAAGTACAGGCTGGCAATCACACAGATTTCAACACAAAGGGGAATGCTTGGCACACAAATGGCTACGAGACTAAAAAGTTTACAGCAAAGCACAGTCAACAGGCCGAGAGACACCAACTGGACAGTACCCATGAATATGGTGATTATTTGTTTCCAAGACATGGCAGCGATAGATATAGATCACTATATCAATATCAAACCATGTGGCGTGACAAACGCCACAGACAAGCAGACCTGGAGGAGTGCCCAATCAATAGTCCCAGAAGAAAAGACAGACCCAGAGACTTGAGTCAATCCAGATGGCAGGACTATAGAAAAAAGACATCCATGCCAGTGGTTCCTGGTGTTCTCTCTTACAGTGGTGCTGTACAAACTGGAGGAGCAAGTGAACAACATGATCTGGACCACATAAGAATTGTGAGAATGAAAGACTCTGTGAAAAAACCTAGTGCAGTGAATACAGAGTCCCATGAAAGGTGCCCCAAAACTTCAAATGGGCATCAGAGGATCACAAGGCGTACCATGGTTCATTTGGAAGGAGACAGTGCCAACAAGACTGACCTGAATCTTCAACATGCACTGAGGAAAATGGAAGATCCTTTGCATGTTGAGGGTTCTTACAGTGTTGACTCCCTACAGGACAAAGTAACTGGGGAAAAACTTGACATACATGACCAAGACAGAGACAAGACAGACACAAATGATGATGACAGTATAATAAGTGACACTGCTAACATCACAGAACCTCACACTGAAGCTCAAGGCACATCTGCATCTATTGAGCTTAGAACAGAGAGTTGTATCAGTGAGGATGCATTTGATACCAGTTGTGCTGAAACTTTACCGAGACATGACAGAAATGTAAATAAAGGTCAGACATACATGACTGAAACAGTTGACAAAATCAGGGAAGACGAGACTGACGACTGTTCCACCAGCAAACAAGACAATGAACAAACATGTGATCACATTGACAAAGAGAAGGGTCTGACCCCAACACGTTTGCATGCTGCTCGCAGTCCACGACCAAGAAGGGCTGTATCCAGCTCTAGAATTAACAGACAAGCATACAAGAAAACTGCCAATAGATCTAACAGTCAAGGCAATATTGTAGATTCTTTTAAAAAGGCAGAGTCTGTCAATCAAGCACAGGACAAAAACAAGCCACAACAGTCAATGTCCCAACATAAAAAGAAAGATGCCACAGGCATCAGTAAATAGGGATTCGGCCGGGCCACCTTGTCAGACAGTAACTCCTCAAGAACAGAGGAACAGTCCATAGCATGTCCAAATGAATCTATGTTTGTACAAAATGTAAATAATAGTTCAGTTAAATTTCTAAATTATAATGTAAATGGTCTCTTGCCCAAACTAGAGAATGTAGATTTCATTAACTTCCTTACTTCATATGATTTTATATGTTTAACTGAAATGTTTGTAGGGTTTGAATTTGAATCCAACTTATTTAACGATTTTGTTATATTCACCTCAAAGGCAAAAAAATTGTCTCACCAAGGAGGTACTCTGGTGGCGTAATTGTTCTAATAAGAAAAACATTTTCCAAGTTTGTAGAACGTATTCATGTAGAACAAGAAAATATTGTTGTGGTAAATATACATAAAGATCTTTTCTGTACTGAAAAAAGTATTATGTACATATGTTGTTACCTACCTCCATGTGATTCTACATTCTGGAATAGCCAACAGAGTGTTTATGGCATGGAGATGCTAGAGCAGTGTTTTGAACATTTGTATGACTTGTATAGAGACTTTTTTGTTCTGTTAACTGGGGATCTAAATGCAAGAACAGCAAGTAAGAATTATTCTTTCAATGGAAATAGCACTGACTTTGATGAAACATCTAATCCTGCTGAAAACCGGTTTCCAAGGAAATCACATGATAAGGTTGTCAACAACTTTGGTGATCAGTTGATTGAATTATGTAATATGTATGATTGTTTTATACTAAATGGACTGAGTGAAGCAGATTTTGATGATAGCTGTACCTATGTTGGACATTCTGGGGAAAGCACTGTGGATTATTTTGTTACATCTGTTGAACTTTTTTCTTCTATTCATGTAATTGCCTTAGTTGTTGAAAACTGTATAGAGTCTGACCATTTGCCTATTGTCATGGAGGCAGAAGTATTGGGAAATGGCAATGACTGGCACATTAAAAAGAAAGTAAGTGTAAATGCTGAATTTGAAAAATTTATCTGGAATACAGCACTGGAAAATGAATTTAGGAATTCATGGGAGAGCACAGATATTCAAAACAGCTTGAAAATGGCCATTGATAACTTAGATAGTGATGTAGATGGTGCTTTAGAAGTATTTGTAGATAGTTTAAAAGAAGCTAGTAGATGCATGCTTAAAAGATGTCGTATTGGTAGGGCAAAAAGGTCAGAATGGTTTGACAATGAATGTGATAAAGCAAAAAAGGAATGTAGAAAGAAGCTTAGATGTTTTAGAGCAACTAGAAAAGAAGCTGATCGGCTAATATATGTTACAGCAAGAAAACAGTATAAGTATCTTTTGAAAACTAAAAAACACACTTTCAGAAAACAGAAAACTGAAGCATTGGAAAAAGAAATGAGCAATGGGTCAAATTTTTGGAATGAACTCAGAAAAATGGGTTGTGTAAATAAAGAAAAGGTAGTAAACAGTATCACTACAGATGAGTGGTATAAACATTTCAAAACTGTTTTTCAAGGGGATAATGAAGAGATACAAAGGGACTTTAGCAGTGATATGGAAATCCTAGAGGAAACAGATCATGTTTTAGATACAGAAATATCAGAAGCAGAAGTTATTCAGGTAGTAAACAAACTTAAAGATAGAAAAGCCTGTGGGATAGATGATATTTTAGCTGAAATGTTAAAATGTGGTGGTAATACTGTTGTCATGTTTCTAACAAAATTATTTAATGTTGTCTTTGATCAAGGAATTTACCCACAGGTATGGTCAACAGCCATAATCGTACCATTACATAAAAAAGGAAATTTAAATGATGTTGATAACTACAGAGGAATCTCTCTCCTAAGCATAATATCTAAATGTTATAACCTCAATACTGAACAGGCGACTATACACCTGGTTAGAAAGTCATAACTTAATATCAGAATGCCAAGCAGGATTTCGTAGAAAATATTCTACAATTGATCAGATATTTACTTTATATGCTGTCATCCAGAACCACATGAGTAAAAAAGGTAGAAAACTTTATGTTGCCTTTGTTGACTTCAGAAAGGCCTTTGATTCTGTTCAGCACAATAAACTATTGCAATGTATTAGAGATCAAGGAGTAAAAGGAAAATTCTTTGCTGCACTGCAAGCTATGTACAACTCATTAAAATCATGTGTACGTGCAAATTTAGAATTAACCGAAATATTTGATTGTCCTATTGGAGTCCGGCAAGGCTGTGTACTCAGCCCGACACTATTTTCATTATTCATAAACCATTTAGCTAACCAAATGAATGAAAACGGTAAACATGGGGTACAATTGTTCCCAGATATCATGGAATTATTTATCCTATTGTTTGCAGATGATGTTGCATTGATATCAACAACACCAAGTGGTCTTCAGAATCAGTTGAATATTTTACGAACATGTTGTTATAATATGAAATTAACTGTAAACATTGATAAAACAAAGGTCATGGTATTTAGGAAAGGGGGATTTTTGGGAAAACATGAGAAGTGGTTCTATGATGGTAATAGGTTAGAAGTAGTTAACAGCTATTGTTATTTAGGATTTAAATTTACAACAATGATTAGTGCTAAAAATGGTACATTGCACTTAACAACAAAAGGCAAAAAGGGGGTAGTTCAGCTTAATAGAGTTTTTCAAAAATATAAAGAAATGACAGCAAACACTTATTTTAAAATCTTTGATATGAAAATACAACCAATATTGTTATATGCTGCAGAAATATGGGGAATGAATAGGTTAGAACACATAGAAAAAGTCCATATGCGTGCATGTAAAAGGTTTCTAGGAGTCCCAATTAAGACACCCAACAAAATGGTATATGGAGATTTGGGTAGGTATCCACTCTATGTAAATTCATATGTTACCTGCCTAAGATATTGGTTTAGATTGTTAGAAATGAATACAGAACGATTACCGTATAAAGCCTATCACATGTTACTACAGTTAGACAGCACTGGGAAGCAATGTTGGGTATCAAAAATAAGAGAAATATTATGTATGACTGGTTTCAATATTGTTTGGTTACAGCAGGGTGTTGGGAATGTAAAAACGTTTCTGCATATATTTAAACAGAGGCTTGTGGATATGTTTACCCAAGAATGGTCTGGCACTCTCAGAGAACGTGACAGATATCAAACTTACAATTCATTCAAGTCTGTTTTTGAAAAAGAACGATATATTCTAGATATTGATGTATATTGCTTCCGTGTTGCTATTTCTCATGTTAGATTCAACGTTCTGCCACTG
>CM060332.1:56098406-56100906 GCA_030674155.1 Stramonita haemastoma | reverse complement strand
AAAGACTATTCAATACAAAAAAACAGATGGAAAATCCGGACAATTCTGTGCAAAGTGATTACAAATTGAAATGATAGACTGCAGGATGTGACAAAATGAGTAACAGGCAGGTTTATTTTCGTAACAGGTTGTCAGAATGAATGCTTTGGTATTTTCAAAACACATTTAAAAAGCAAAAAGAATAAACAGTATGCTTTGATATTTCATTACAAGGTAAAAGAACGAATATTGTTTAATAATTGATCAAAATCTCAAAATTGACAACTTGACCCCCACATGCCTTTAATGGCTCCTAGCGCAAAGTTGGGTAATGAGCTAAGTGACTCATTTTGTGGTGGAGCGTCACAAATAGAAAGAAAAAGAACAGAAAAGGATTTTCCTCTCTTTGTTTCTTTCTTGTACTCACCGCATCTGTTGACCTTGAAAAACCGACTTAACCTAATGTGGATGTGCCAG
The DNA here is from genome assembly GCA_030674155.1 of Stramonita haemastoma. Lineage (NCBI taxonomy): Eukaryota > Metazoa > Mollusca > Gastropoda > Neogastropoda > Muricidae > Stramonita > Stramonita haemastoma. The sequence continues at coordinate 56,100,450 of CM060332.1, read as the reverse complement.
AGTGGCTATGATAAATAACTTTTGACCACATTTTCCACTTCCAGATCTCAGATAAACAACATGTTTCTTCTTTGCGAACTTAAAGAAAAGTAAACGTTTCCTTGAGGCTTCATCAATGAGATGAAAGATATGTATCTGTATGGATAAATTTGTCACAGCACTTAAATATGTTTCCTACAAGTTTGTAAGATAGACTTTACACACAGCCTGGCTTGAGGACATAAAACAAAGCAACAATGTGTTAAATACCAGAGGACATAAACTAAAGCAATGACAATGTGTTCAATACTATTACTGCAGAATAGGTTTGTCCCTCTGGGTTTTTTTTTTTTAGTAACTCTTTCATTCCCCCATTTACACTTGCTATTGCTTCCCTTTATTCCCAGGCTGCTCTTGCCTGTTTATCCCCTTCATTCCCGGGTTTACAGACCAAAACACTTGGTATAATGGGTACTTACTTTACAGACTTACTGCAGTAGCTCATATTATAGAAACCTAAGAATGTCATATATCATTGTGTAGTGAATTGATGTGAGATGGTGTTGGTGACCATGTTGACACTTCACAGTAACATGACAGATGACACAGGTGTAAGACAGGTAAGTTGTCAATAAAAAAACAGGTATGCCATCATGCACTCCATGCAGATCAGTATTTTTCTAGCCAGTTGTATGTTTCGTGCTTGTACTCACCGACTGATGCCTCATATACATCCCCTTGCATTGTTCGTGTGAATACTCCTTGAGAACTGTCACCATTGTCACCATGATTGTCCCCAACACATCAACAGTTTATTCTCTTTTGTGCAGACTGTGTATGACTACCACACACCAATAAAGAGAGCAAGCCCCACACTATTTTGTACACTTTATATATACAGATAGTATTTACATGTTCTCTAATTACATGTGTTTGCACTCCTGTCATAGTATCACATGACATGTCACACATAGGTGACACGTGTGTGATACACCTTGAAGCAGTTGCGCTGATTGCAGCACAGATAGACACCACACTTCTCACACATAATTGTGGTTTTACTCTTTTTGAAGGGGTTGTCCGCGTAGCTGACACCAGGGTGAGAGTGGTTATACTTGAGGTGTTGTGCCGTGCACACCACACAGGTGTGGTTGTCACCTGTTCCTTTCATGGGCCAGTGGTCTGTGCGGTCAAGACGGGGGTCTGTTGCATCAGCCTCTACTCTGGGTCGGCCTGGGTGGAATTTTTCAGCATACTGGTTGCCGATCAATTGATGTACTAAGTCCAGTTTGAAGGACAGTAGGTCACGCTTGGTTTGCCCGGGTGGAGTGTGATCTGTCACCTCGCCTTCAAGGACATAGACGTTGTATATCGCTGTCTCCATCAGCTTCGTTTCCACTCTTCGATACCATTTCATGGTTTTCTTGGACTTGTTCTGGCGTGTATTTTGGTCCAGTCTGTCCACACCATTCATGTTGGCAGCGTAGGCTGTCACTGTTGGTGGGCACGGAAGCTCCGCTACGGTGCCGTCTTTCTGTCGTCGTCTGGCAGTGGCAGGTGTCTGTGAGAAAGGGGAGTGAGCTGAAGACAGGTAGTACACCATGCGATTGTCTTTCCATGATGTTGCAATCAAGTCATCACACTGTCTCCACTCAGTTGCCCCCCTGGGAAGTTGACGCTCTTCTGCCTTCGTCTTGATGAGATCTTTGGGGTAGCCTGTGCGGTTTGATCTCATTGTGCCACGCAGGTAAGTCCCCTTGCTCGACAGGTATTTGGCCAGCACAGGTGAAGTATAGAAATTGTCGGTGAAGACAATGTGGCCAAACTTGTGAATGGGTTTGGTCAAGCCTATCACCACCCTAGCACTCAGCCCCATCAACCGATTCAGCTGACTCCCATGCTTCCCTGTGTACACCTCCATGTTGAAGCAGTAGGCAGTCTTGGAATCAGCACACACCCACAGTTTGATCCCGAACTTGACAGGCTTGTCTTTCATATACTGCTTGAATCCAAGCCGCCCCTTGAATGGTACCATCGCTTCATCCACAGTCACATTTTTATAGGG
>CM060332.1:56090906-56093406 GCA_030674155.1 Stramonita haemastoma | reverse complement strand
ACCTCAGGGGACAATGTAAGCTCACCGTCATCATCATCCTGGGTGTCAAGGTCTTAGTCAATATCGTCGTCATTGTTGTCATCATCATTGTTGTCGTTATCATCTCCATCATTCTCATCATCGTCATTATCATGACAGGAAACATTCAGTTTCAGAAAGACAGACAGACAGACAGACAGACAGACAGACAGACAGACAGACAGACACAGAAAGAGAGAGAGTGTCTTGGTGTTGTTGTGTGTTGTTGTGTGTGTGTGTGTGTGTTTTGTGTGTGTGTGTGTGTGTTGTGTGTGTGTGTGTGTGTGTGTGTTGTGTGTGTGTTTGTGTTGTGTGTGTGTGTGTGTGTGTGTGTGTGTGTGTGTGTTGTGTGTGTGTGTGTGGTGTGTGTGTGTGTGTGTGTGTGTTGTGTGTGTGTGTGTGTGGTGTGTGTGTGTGTGTGTGTGTGTGTGTGTGTGTGTGTTGTGTGTGTGTGTGTGGTGTGTGTGTGTGTGTGTGTGTGTGTGTGTGTGGTGTGTGTTGTGTGTGTGTGTGTGATGAAGTATCACAAAGCAACAGACTCACAGAAAGGAAATCACACAAACAACAATGCATTTGTGCTCTGAGACATGAAACAGACATGGAGCAATGGATGAATGCAAACCTACAAGCACAGAAAAACAAACAGACAGACAGACAGACAGACAGACAAACAGAAAGACAGACAGGCAGATAGACAGACAGAAAGGCAGACAGACAGACAGACAGACAGACAGACAGACAGACAGACATTCAGATGAACAAAGACACTGACAAATACAGAAAGACACAGAAACAGACACAGACGCAGACACAGTTACACAGACACACAGTCACTCACAGTCACACACACACACACACACACACACACACACACACACACACACACACACACACACACACACACACACACACACACACACACACACACACACACACACACACACACACACAAATACACACACACACAAATTTGAAAAAGTACAAACTTTAATAGTTTAAAAAATATCACCCCTTTCAGGAATCTACAGTGTAATAATCCATTATTACAGCAAACAGTAGCAGGAACAGTCTTTAAGCAACATAAATTTGGTTCTGTACAAATAGGTAACAAATCATTTCTGTAACTTTCAAAAGGCTATCAAACCCCCTTGTGTTAAAAGCATACTGCATTTTTAGCTTTTGATGATTTGATAATACTTTTGTTTAACATTTGATCATGGTCTCAAATATCTTATCTTTTCAGAGAGACGTTTATAAAGACATACAAACCTACGTTCTCAATAACAGCAAGATCACAGTTTTTCCACTTGGAACACCTAGGCGTTTTATTGTTGTGTGTAAACATGTCCTGTAAAACTGAGTACCAACAAAAGCTTTTACTAAATCAACAATAATATTTACAGAAGTTTTCTTCAATGTACTTTCACAGCTGTCAGCTTCCCCCCCCCCCCCCCCAATTCAGCTCCTCTCAGCTGCTCTCCATTCCATCCCAGGTTGTGCTAATTATAGCAGAAACTGACCACACCTGGTAAAAAGAGGGGCCTAATTTCAGTACTAAGGAATGGACACTTAACAGCTATGCTGGATTCGCGCGCTGTGCTTTACATTTTGACAGAGTTTACTCTTTTACTGTGTATTTTACACAAGGCCTTATTTTTGTCTTTATCGTATTTTACATGATAATATAATCCATGAAGTACACATTTCTTTCTGGCATCATTTTCATCTTTCTCTCTTTTGGTTCATGACCTCAGTACCACATTCATTCTGCTCCCTACAGAAGTGTCGGAAGGCTGAAGTAGAGAGGAGGAGTAGTGTTTCAGGCAGTGTGTGAACTCCAGGCTGAAGTCTGTGTGTAGCTCTGCTGACACTGCTGCCTCACCACCCTGCAACAGAAATCACCGAATGAGTCCTGAGTAAAGCCAGACCCCTTGGCAGTGAGGTCTTCTCTGTGGATAGACGTGGTGATGTGGTCAGTGTGTCTACTGCCTTGTTTGTTGGTGATATGGTCAGTGTGTCTACTGCCTTGTTTGTTTGTTGGTGATATGGTCAGTGTGTCTACTGCCTTGTTTGTTTGTTGGTGATGTGGTCAGTGTGTCTACTGCCTTGTTTGTTGGTGATATGGTCAGTGTGTCTACTGCCTTGTTTGTTGGTGGTATGGTCTTCTGAAGTAGCGCATGGTATCCATGTCTTTGATATTCTTCATCCACAAACACACACACACACACACACACACACACACACACACACACACACACACACACACACACACACACACACACACACACACACACACACAAACACACACACATTCACACACATTCACACACATTTACACACCTATGCCTTAAAGTGAAAGTTTGGAATAGTGAGGTAACAGAGTTAAAGGGGGGGAGAGAAAACGCACGTAATACTACTATAGGGAGCACCAAGACAACAGCGGGATGGGAAGAACACATTGTCTGAAATACAGGCCTACCTC
>CM060332.1:56053406-56058406 GCA_030674155.1 Stramonita haemastoma | reverse complement strand
TTGATTTAGGAAAATGAGCTGTCATATTGGATAAGAAATTCAGAGGGTAAACTAGGTGACAAAATCAATTTCAACTTTAAACCACCCACAGGTCCAGTTTCGAACATTTGCCCCTAAAACATCTTCAGAAAATACAACATTGTCAGGAAAATTGTGCACGTGTTACAATGCAAGTAAGATCATTTAAAAGTGAGCATAGTCACGTAATATTATAAATAAATCTTTGAAATGTGAATGCGTCTGTAGATAAACTATTTATTTAAACATATTGTAGGAAACATTATTATTTTTAGACTGTAGCTTATGTTACAATGTATATCTTAAATAAAACAGAACTGTCACAACAGTAGATACTCATGTTAAAGATAAATCAATGAAGTTTACCAGATCACAAAACTGAGCACAAAGAACCCAACATCTCTCAACAAACGTACAGCAAAAAGTGAGCGACGATCTTTGCCTCGCTATGATGAGAAATACTGATACAAACAATACTGCAGGTTAAAGTATAAAGCAACTAACCAGGACATTGAAATGCCAATCTTTTTTTCCTTCCCACGGCTCTTAAACAAAATGAATCACAGCAAAAGAAAAATCTATTGAAAGCATTCACAAAACATACCTGTGTTTCTAGCGTGTGCAGATGGAAGGAGCTATGGTAAAAGAACTTAATGATGATATTGGTGCATGGGAAACCAAGACCGCAATCTTATCTTAAGCTTTTGACAAGGACTCTCACGCACCTGCACACACACACACACACACACACACACACACACACACACACACACACACACACACACACACACACACACACACACACACACACACACACACACACACACACACACACCTTTCTGGGCGCTAGTCTTTTGGATGAGACGATAAACCGAGGTCCAGTGTGTTACACATCATTATTTAGTGCACGTAAAAGAACCCAAGGCAACAAGGGGGTTGTCCCTGGCAAATTTCTGTAAAAAAGCCACTCTGATAGAGAAACAAATACACTCGCAAACAGGAAAAAGAAAAAAAATGTGGGTAGGCGCTGCACTTGTGGCTGCGCGCTCTCCCGGGGAGGACAGTCCGAATTTCATGCAGTGGATTCTGCTGTGACATAAAGTGGTACAAAATACCAAAAAAATACAAACAATATACAGATGCATGCATGCACACACATACGCACACATGCATACATACACATACATGCATGAGCATACACAAAATACTTACGAGTCTGTTATTGTTCTAACATGAATGAGTACATTATATGCACATATATATACATTAAAAACCCGTGAAGCACACACATTTACTTACATGTACATGGGCACACACACACATACACACACACACCTGCGCGCATACACACACACCTGCGCGCACGCACACACACACCTGCGCGCGCGCGCACACACACACACACACACACACATACACACACAGGTTCTCTGAATGTGACACATTTTTATAAATCTTCATGGTCATTTTTTTTTTGTGTGTCCAGAATTGACTTGCGTGAATACTTGTTAAATTAAAAAAACACATACAAACACACACACCAAAGCACTCACACACAGACACACAGAATCACACACACACACAGGGGGCGGGATAGTCTAGTGGTCAGAACATTGCGCTCGCAATTCAACCACCAGGGTTCGATTCCCGTTCGTGGGGATTTTTCCACAGGAGTTAAAATTAGTGCTGACCCCACTTCCCCCAAAAGTCTTTCGGATGAGACTATCAACCGAGGCCCCATGTGCGAACGAATGCAGAACATCTTGTGCACACGTCAAATCCTGTTCCGCTTTTTGTAAGTGTAGGCCATCGTGTGCTGGTGGGAACAGATGACAAGATTTACCAAGGATGCATGCACACGGGGACTATTGTAAAAAAAGCATACGATTGCTTATTTCATTATCCTCGATATAAAGAATAAATAAATAAATATAAATGAATAAAACAAAATAAGCACACACACACACACAAACACTTACAGATCAACACAGTCACACACACAGTCACACACATACATACACACACACTCACACAAACACACATTCACACACACACACACACACACACACAAAACACACACACATACACACACACACATACACACACACACACACACACACAGAGTATAACTTCCAGAATTCAAGCACGTCATCATGAAGATATTCACCCAATTCCTTTATATATATATATATATATATATATAGAGAGAGAGAGAGAGAGAGAGAGAGAGAGAGAGAGAGAGAGAGAGAGAAGAGAGAGAGAGAGAGAGAGAGAGAGAGAGAGAGAGAGAGAGAGAGAGAGAGAGAGAGAGAGAGAGAGAGATATCTATCTATCTATCTATCTATCTATCTATCTATCTATCTATCTATCTATCTATCTATCTATCTATCTATCTATCTATCTATCTATCTATCTATACATCTATATATTTATAAATCTATATAGATATATATATATCTATATCTGTATCTATATATATATCTCTATATATCTATATATATATATATCTCTATATATCTATATCTATCTATCTATCTATCTATCTATCTATCTATATATATATACATATATGTATATATATATATATAGATAGATAGATAGATAGATAGATAGATAGATAGATAGATAGATAGATAGATAGATAGATAGATAGATAGATAGATAGATAGATAGATAGATAGATAGATAGATAGATAGATAGATAGATAGATAGATAGATAGATAAGATATAAAAACAAGCACAACCTGGGGTGCACACCATCCTGAAGCCCAGAACATAACTAGCACCGGTCACTACAACACGGCCAAGTTGCAACACGTGTGCTAAGATAGCTGTGACCTGCTGACAGATGTCGCCACTGTCTGCACCCTCTACTGACAGCTGACAGATGTCGCCACTGTCTGCACCCTCTACTGACAGCTGACAGATGTCGCCACTGTCTGCACCCTCTACTGACAGCTGACAGATGTCGCCACTGTCTGCACCCTCTACTGACAGCTGACAGATGTCGCCACTGTCTGCACCCTCTCCTGACAGCTGACAGATGTCGCCATTGTCTGCACCTTCTACTGACAGCTGACCAGTGCATAATCTATTTCAACTCAAGAAATTACACAAAGTCAATCCAAATTTTTTTTTTCAAACAAATCATTGAAAGATACAATATTTGTCTAGAAAAAAACCAATGTATAAGCCACTACCTTTATCATTAAATTCGGGATTTATACCCTCAGGGTGACCTTAATATATTTGCTCATACATACTGATTTTATGTAGTCATATTGATTACATAGGAATTATTTAGGAAGGAAGGTGGCAGGATGGTTAAGACATTCGCCTGCCAACAAGTAAACCGTGAGGTTCTGGGTACGATTCCCAACCTCGCCCTTTCTTCCCAGTTTGACGAAAAAAAAATCGAGCTGAATGTCAAAGTCATTTGGATGAGACTATAAACCGAGGCCCCGTGTGTGAAAGCACGCAGAACATCTTGTGCACACATTAAAACCCCGTTCCGCCTTTTGGAAGAGCAGGCCATCGTGTACCGGTAGGAGTGGATGACAAAATTATTTTTAAAAAACAGCATGCACACAGGTGTCATGTTGAGACTCCCCTGAGAAAAAAATCAGGGAGTTTGAGTCCCCAGCGCGGTTCGGGGCTGTATATGGCAATGTTCTGGTGGCTCCTGCGACGGTACTGGAACCATTCTATTCGTATCGGCGACTGCCTTTCCAATGGACCATTCCAGTGGCGTGGAGAGGGGGGGGAGTCTGCTGCATGGGTAACAGTTTGCCCTCCACACATACTTACCCAGGTTTTGCGCTCTAACGACTAGAGCGCAACTCCATAGTTTTCCGAGACTGATGGGTGCCTACTACTACTATATTGATTTTATCTACTATGAATATATACTGGTGTCTATCTGTGTCAGTATACCGGGACGGGATAGCCTAGTGGTTAGAACATTGCACTCGCAATCTGACGACTCGGTTTGAATACGTTCAGAGGGATTTTTCTCTTGGAGTTAACATCAGTGCAGACTCCACTCTCCCCAAAAGCCCTTCGCATGAAACTATAAACCGAGGCCCCGTGTGCGAACGCATGCAGAAAATCTTGTGTGCACGATAAATCCTGTATCACTTTCCGAAAGAGTAGGCCCTTGTGTGCCAGTGGGAACAGATGACACAATTGACAAAACTGCATACACACTAGGACTGGATGTAAAGAACCACATGAGTGCTTATTCCATTATCCTAGATGTTAAAAGAATTAAATAAAAAATATATCAAAAACAGTCACAAACACACACACAAAAATCATCAATGGTGAACTTCAGAGACCTAACGCAGTAGCAAAAATATGAAAAGTTCACATTGTCACAAAATAGTTTCAAATTTTCGGAACATGAGAGCCCTCTCAGAATAAAACGTTTATCTGAACCATAACATTATGTCGAAAGATATTTTCATAACAATATATTTTCCAAAAGCTATGCACATTTCTTCAAAGATTGACTTTAGATCATTGTGCAAATTTCAGAGATAAGTTAACCTTTTTTATGCCACAACACAAAACCGACGAGGTAGAATCCTACAACACAACACACACAACACACACACACACACACACACACACACACACACACACACACACACACACACACACACACACACACACACACACACACACACACACACACACACACACAAAGAGCAAAGACAGACAAACTGAGCGACATTCTTTACCTTGCTGTGGTGAAACAATACTGATACAACTTATGCTACAGGCTATACTTATGAAGTAACTCGCCGGGAAATTGACTTAAGGATCACATTTGAACGGATGTATTGATATGCAATGATCTATTGTCAAACTATTTAAACTGTTGAAATGATTCAGATGATACTGAAAGTATGTTACTCCACTCAAACTGGACATATAAGGGGGTGGGATGAACAAGGAATATGAAGACAATACTGTAGTG
>CM060332.1:56045906-56048406 GCA_030674155.1 Stramonita haemastoma | reverse complement strand
ACACACACACACACACACACACACACACACACACACACACACACACACACAACACACACTCTCTCTCTCTCTCTGTCTCTCTTTCTCTCTCTGTGAAATGCATTCTGATGCATTTCACTCTCTAATGAAATCCATTTTGTGCTTTCCTGTCCAGGGTTAAGAGATATACAAGAACAGTTCCTACCACAGAAGTATTTACTTTAGAGGTCCATGTCTATTCAGGATGGTTTTGTTATTTGCTTCGAGGAATGAGTGTATTGTAAAACAACTGGTAATATAATAGTGTATAAAGCAATTAAAAGGAGACGTATCTATGTTACATAATGCCATCACATGTCCATCACAATTTTTTGTAGTTGTTGTTGCTTGCTGTATTTGTGTTGCCCCTTCTAAGGGGCCATGGCCTTTATGAATAAACATTTCGTTTTATTTCTCTCTCTCTGTGTCTCTGTCTGTCCGTGTGTCCCTCCCCCTCCCTCCCTCCCCCCTCTCTCTCACTCTCTCTCCCTATCTCTCTCTCTCTCTCTTTCTCTCTTGTCCAGTCAGCCCTGATTTGTTCTTATAACAAATCCTTCTTCAACATTTGAGTTGAGGTGGAAATAAAACTGCTTTCACGTCGGAGAGAGTTGAATTTGGTTATTCCATAGCGCCTTTTGAAATGAAAGGATTCCAAAATATATATCAAGCACATGCGTACTATCAGCCACAATTAATTTTGCTCTTTCTGTGTCACGACTTTTACACAGATAGTTTCGTTTCGTTTGCGTACAGCCGACATTTTTGCCACAACGTACGTGCTAAAAGGAAGGTACGTTGATAGCTTTCCATCCTCATAGGGAAGTTAGTCTTTGCCTTTATTCAACATAATATCGGTGAATCGGTGGTCTAGAGGTAACGCACCTACCTAGAAAGCGAAAAGCTCGGGTTCCATCCCTGTGTGTGCATGAAACTTTTCCACCATCCACTAGATCGTGAATGATGGTCTGGGTGCTAGTTTTTTTTCGGATGAGACGATAAACCGAGGTCCCGTGTGTAACACGTATTTAGCGCACGCAAAAGAACCCACAGCATCCATCGAGTTGTCCCTGGCAAAATATCATTAGGAAAAAGTCACTCTGATATGGAAACAAATACACATACACACAGGAAAAGAGAAAAATTAAATGGGTGGCACTGCTCTTGTGGCGACACGCTCTACCCTAGGAGAGCTGCCCGGACTTCACGCAGAGAAATCTGCAGTGACTCTAAAGTGGTATACAAATACAAATAGTTCAGTTCTTTCTGATAGGCAGCAAGTGCGTTTCAAAGGGTGATCATGATGTGGAATCCCAGCAGGGTCCAACGGTCAACAGTTTGTATGCTTTGACATTTGATCATCGCATACCATTGTGCACTGAAATAATGCACATTTTTTTCTTGTTTAGTTTCCCTGTAAGTCACTTATAAATGTGACCAGTAGCATGGGTTAAATCAGTGTCTTTGCCATGATAGCAAGGCAAGGACTCTTGCTCACTGTCTGTTCTTGTTTCGTTCAGTGTGTCCGCATTCTCTCTCGTCCGTTTTCCTGATTGGGTAAAAATCGTGAATGTTATCTCTGAAATGTGCAAGTTATTTAATGACAATGTGAGAAAAAGGATTAGCATAGTGGTATCGGTTTTTTCCTGTGAATGAAGACATAGTTTGCTAGACATGTGATGGCTGGAGCTGATAGTTTTTTTTCAGATAATTATGTATTATTTTCCAAAGTTTTGGAAACTGTCATATGCCTATGTAAAGCACCAATAAATATGTGCTCCTAACCAAATGTGTTATCTACCGATCGCTTTTTCCCCAAATGTTAATGATTGGATCTCTGCATAGCTTGCATTCGCACACGGTGTCTCATCCAAAGGACTTTTGGGAGAGTGGAGTCAGCACTGATGCTAACCCCAGGAAAATAATATCCCCTCCAACGGGATTGGAACCGGGGTCGTCAAATTGCGAGCACGATGTTCTAACCACAAGGCTATGCGCGCATGCGCGCAGAGAGAGAGAGAGAGAGAGAGAGAGAGAGAGAGAGAGAGAGAGAGAGAGAGAGAGAGAGAGAGAGAGAGAGAGAGAGAGAGAGAGAGAGAGAGAGAGAGAGAGACAGACAGACAGACAGACAGACAGACAGACAGACAGACAGACAGACAGACAGACAGACAGACAGAGACATAGAATTCTTTGGACAATACATCAAAAAGGATGTGGGTAGGGAGTGTCATTGAGAAACTTTTCCCCATCCATTAGACCATGACTAGTAGTCTGGGCGCTAGTCTTCCGGATGAAACAATAAACCAAGGTTCTGTGTATTACAAATCATTATCTATAGCATGTAAAAGAACCTACGGCAATAAGTGGATTGTCCCTGGCAAATATCTGTAGAAAAAAGCCACTCTGATAGGAATTAGATACAGTTAAAGACAAGAATTTTTTTTAAATGGGTGGCGCTGTACTTGTGGCAACACAGTCCCCCAGG
>CM060332.1:56028406-56035906 GCA_030674155.1 Stramonita haemastoma | reverse complement strand
TCGAACTCGAACTCGAATATTTTAATGTACTTTAGCCTTGGGCCACAATACATTGACATGTTCGAAGGAATAATAAATACATAATGAAATGGCATCGATTTATAATCTTCATAGTCATTGAAGTATTTTCTGCACTTTGTAGCAAACCAAAGAAATATCAAAGCAACTAACATCTTTTCAAAACACCAAATGGATTCATACAATCAAAAACCACTCTCATCTCCCTACAGAGGACTTTAAAGAATTGAATTTTGCCTCCTTTTTACTGCATGGAAGACAAATCTGGACAAGTTGTGCCTGTGATTTCTATTTGATGCTTCCATAAGCACATGTAGAGGAACAATTACCGATTCTTTAAGAAATTTGTCCCTTAAATACTTATACAAACAACAGTCAAAAATAAAATGGTGTTCATTTTCAGTTTTGTCAGTGCAAAATGGACAGTTTCTATTCTGTGCTACTGCACTGTATCGATTTACGTTGTTTTTAAGTGGAAGCACATTCAATCTCAATTGGGTGATAGCAACACGGAAACAGTATGTCTCCATATCACACACATACTTTTCTCTTTCAAAAACTGATTTAAATGTTCTATATAGATCATACCTTTGACGGTCTCTAATTGTGCCATCCCATTCCTGGACAAACAAATCAATGAGCCTTTGTTTAAATGCACACAAAAACATTTTTACATCCCCAACACTATGCTGCATCCACACAATATTAAATCCAGTCTCACATAAAATTTCTCTTACATTTGTAGCCCAACAATCTTTTCCAGATCTTTCTAATTCAAACAGCATCGTGTAAGCCTTTTGGGGTAGTCTATTTCTGTCCATCTGCAACAGTTTTAGCCAATATCTCAAGCAATTAATAACAGAATGAACATACAGGGGATATCTTCCGAGCTCACCATAAACCATCTTATTTGGAGCTTTTGCTGGAACTCCCAAAAAACGTTTACATGCCATTAAATGAACTTTTTCTACATGATCCAGTCTCTGTAATCCCCATATTTCAGATGAATATAATAATATTGAACGAATTTTAGTGTCAAAAATTTTGAAGAATACATAAGAGGTCATTTCCTTGTATTTTTGAAAAACCTTATTTAATTGAAAAACTGCTTTCTTTCCCTTTGTTGCTAAATGTGTTGTACCCCTTTTAACACTTATCATGGTTGTAAAGTTAAACCCCACATAACAGTAATTATTAACCACCTCTAATTTCTTAGAATTGTAAAACCATTTTTCATGTATGTCTAAATAACCCCCCTTTCTAAATACTATCACTTTTGTCTTTTCGGAATTAACACTCAGCTTCAAGTTATTACAACATTCATGCAACACATTAAGTTGAGTTTGGAGGCCCATAGGGGTAGTTGAAAGTAAAGCAACATCATCAGCAAACAGCAATATGAAAAGCTCTACATATGCCGGTAATAACATTGCACCATGTTTGCCCTTTTCTTTAATACTGTGTGCTATCTGATCAATAAAAATGGAAAATAACGTCGGGCTCATAACACATCCTTGCCGTACACCAATAGGACATTCAAACATTTCCGAAAGTTTATGATTTAGGCATATACATGACAATAATGATTGATACATAGCTTTCAAACAGGCAAAAAACTTTCCTTTCACACCTTGAGCATCTATGCATTCTAAAGGTTTATTATGTCGAACAGAATCGAAAGCTTTTCTAAAATCTACAAATGCAACATATAATTTTCTACCCTTTTTACTCATTTTTTTCTGAACTGTGGCATACAATGTAAAAATGTGATCGACAGTTGAGTGATTTTTACGAAATCCTGCTTGAGAATCTGAAAGTAAATCATTATCTTCTAGCCATGTATACAGTCTTTTGTTTAGAATAGTTGTGGAGAGAGAGAGAGAGAGAGAGAGAGAGAGAGAGAGAGAGGAGAGAGAGAGAGAGAGAGAGAGAGAGAGAGAGAGAGAGAGAGAGAGAGAGAGAGAGAGAGAGAGAGAGAGAGAGAGAGAGAGAGACGAGAGAAGAGAGAGACAGAGAGAGACAGAGAGACAGAGACAGAGAGACAGAGAGACAGAGACAGAGAGACAGAGACAGAGACAGAGCAGACAGACAGACAGACAGACAGAGACAGATATACAGACAGAGAGAAACAGAGACAGAAGAGAGAGCGAGCAAGCAAGCGAGCGAGCGAGCGAACGAGCGAGAGAGAGAGAGGAGAGAGAGAGAGAGAGAGAGAGAGAGAGAGAGAGAGAGAGAGAGAGAGAGAGAGAGAGAGAGAGAGAGAGAGAGAGAGAGAGAGAGAGAGAGAGAGAGAGAGAGAGAGAGAGAGAGAGAGAGAGAGAGAGAGAGAGACAGACAGACAGAGACAGACAGACAGACAGACAGACAGACAGACAGACAGACAGACAGACAGACAGACAGACAGACAGACAGACAGACAGACAGACAGACAGACAGACAGACAAGACGAAGACAGACAGAACGGATAGAGAGAAACAGAGACAGAGACAGCGGTGTGTTCAAACAAAGATTCTGCTCTCTCCCAAGCATCACACTGTTTTCATTTAATGCCGCCGAGATTCAAACCAACAACGTCTTGGACCCATTAGTTAGAGTTAGTCTTAACCACTCTACTAAAGTGTCCTTAAAAATTGTAGGCTTTGTACATATTTGTACCTGGCTCATATCCGCTGTATCACAGATAAAAATCTCACATCTTACGAAGAAATATTAGCGTAGGTGAGCAACTTAAACAAACACATAATAAAACAATGTAACACAATACCCACAAAACTACAATAAATTAAATATGTCCAGTGTATCACAATTTCATGCAACGTTAAAACAATGCAAAAGCTGTGATAAAATGCAATACAAAAATATAATATAATAAAACATAACAAACAAGAGTAAAATATACGTTATTTAACAGTAAAATATACCTGAGCACAATACAGTTTAGCACATGACCACAATTCAGACAACAATTACCTAAACATCTGACAATCCATTTTACTTCAGTTGCTTTGAGAAAAAGAACATCAACCCCCCCCCCCCCACCCCATCTCAAAGAAATAACAGAGAGGACTCACACACACACATCCCCCCCACCACCCCCCCACACACACTCACACGCACGCACACACACACACACACACACACACACACACACACACACACACACACACACACACACACACACACACACACAACACACAACACACACAACACACACACACACACACACACACACACACACACACACACACACACACACACACACACACACACACACACACACACTCACAAACAGACAAACTCACGCACACACGCACACACGTACACACTCACACACATTTGATTCTTCCCCCCCCCCCCTCTCTCTCTCTCTCTCTCTCTCTCTCTCTCTCTCTCTCTCTCTCTCTCTCTTGTAAATACATATATATTTCTTGTCTTTTTCTTTCTTTTTTCTATTTTCATCTTTTTCTGGCAGCAGTGGTAAGCCACAGGGGTATTTACCTATTCCTGGAGCTGCCTAATTGAAGTAATCAAGGCTCTGTACGAGAACGCAAGAAGTGCAGTCTTCATAAACAATCACGTGGGCGAGTTCTTCAAGACCACGGTTGGGGTTCGCCAGGGCTGCCTTCTCTCACCTGTACTTTTCAACCTCTTCCTCGAAAACATCATGACAGAGACACTGCAAAACCACCACACTTCCATCTCCATTGGTGGAAGACCCCTTTGCAACCTCAGATTTGCAGATGACATTGACCTCATGGGCAGCAGCAAACAAGAACTGCAAATCCTCACAGACAATTTAACAGATCGAGCGAGCGCATACGGCATGGAGGTCAGTACAGAGAAATCAAAGATCATGGTCAACAGCGCGAGTAATGACATCACGGAAATAAAGATGAATGGAGAAATACTAGAAGAGGTGAGCCAATTCAAATACTTAGGCTCCATCCTAACAAAAGATGGCACATCAAACAATGAAGTGAAAGCTCGCATTGCAACAGCAACATCTGCTCTAGTCAGACTCCAGAGGATTATCAGAAGCAACAACATCAGCTTCTGCACCAAATACCACCTTTACAAATCCCTCGTGATATCTATCCTCCTATATGGCTGTGAATCATGGACTCTGACAGCAGAGTTAGAGAGGAGAATCCAAGCATTCGAGAACAAGTGCCACAGAAGACTCCTCAGAATATCATACAAAGAACACAAGACCAATAACTATGTGAAAGAAGAAATCAAAAAGCGTGTGGGCCCCCAAGAGCCTCTGCTCTCCACCATAAAGAGGAGAAAGCTGATGTGGTTTGGTCACACCACAAGACACAACACCCTAGCAAAAACCATTTTGCAAGGAACAGTCGAGGGCAAGAGAAGAAGAGGCCGCCAAAAGAAATCATGGGTTGACAACATCAAAGACTGGACCGCCCAACCCCTGCAACATCTCCTACTAGCCACACAGGATCGTGAAGCATGGAAAAAGATCGCTGTTGCGTCTTCTCTCATGTCCCCCCTACGTCCTTTGGGACATGGGACTGAGTGAGTGAGTGAGTGAGTGAGTGAGGAGCTGCAATGGACACTCCTGAATTCTAAAAAGTGTCCTGCTTTTACCACAGAGGGTGAGTGAGGTTGCATTCACTGCCGGGACCTATGGAAGAGTGCTCAACCAGGAGCCGAAACTTAGCCAGGTCAGGCCCAAAACATGGTCCTTACTCAATAATACCCCAAATGCTGCCCTTAAAGATTTATATCTTATAGTGTTTTTATTTTGTTTTTTTGTTGAATCTTTGAACAACATCGATTCTATGATGAGAATGAAGTTGTAACTGGTTACCTGCACTTTTTTTTTATCATATATTATATATATATATATATATATATAATATATATATATATATATATATATATATATATATATATATATATATAATACACACACACACACACACACACACACACACACACACACACACACACACACACACACACACACACACACACACACACACACACAGAGTCATACATGCATATATGCATACATACATACACTTCCATACAAATGATATACTGATATAGAGAGTAGCCTACAGACACTTTTTTATTGGTAGTAATAGTCAACAATTTCAAAGCCCACCATAATGAATATAAAAGAAAACGAAACACTTCCTTTTTTTTCCTCGCTATGTATGCAGTTTTCATTCAGTCCTTCCAGTCATCTATCCAGATTGTGTGATGTGCCTTTGTCGTCTCTAGTTCATGGACAATAAATGCATTCTTTAATATTCATTGATTGTTACATTCGTCTGTGTTTTTGGTTGCTCTAGTGTCTGGTGTATTGACTCATTCAGTCATTTCATACCCCACAGTCATACATTTCTCCATACAAGTTTTCTCAATTTTGTTTTGTTTCCATGCTACCTCGGCTACCTCGTGAAGCTACCAAAGAAAGGGGACCTGTCATCCTGCAACAACTGGAGAGGAATCATGCTGCTGTCTATACCAGGGAAAGTACTGACAAGAATAATCTTAGAAAGACTGAAGACGGCACTAGACAAGACACTCAGGGATGAACAGGCAGGCTTCCGACAAAACAGATCATGCACAGATCAGATCGCCACAATGCGCATCATCATCGAGCAGTCCTAGAGTGGCAGACCCCCTTGTATTCAGTCTTTGTCGACTTCCAGAAGGCATTTGACAGCGTCGACAGAGATGTCATCTGGAGACTGATGCACCACTATGGTTTCCCACCAAAGTTCGTCACCATCATCCAACAGCTCTATGAAGATGCCACTTGCCAAGTCATCCATGATGGTAAATAAATTATTGACGGAACCCTTCTGCGTACAAACCGGCGTTCGTCAGGGCTGTCTGTTGTCACCAACCATCTTCCTGTTGGTGGTTGACTGGATAATGCGACAGGCCACAGCAGGCAGGAGAACTGGCATACAGTGGACCATCACAAGGCAGCTGGAAGACCTGGACTTTGCAGACGACATCAGCCTTCTCTCACACAGGCACCAAGATGCACAAGAGAAGCTACGTCATGTTGCGGAGGAAGCCGATAAAATAGGCCTCCAAATCAACATCAGGAAGACGGAGGTCATGAGGGTGAACAACAAGAAACAAGACCCAGTGCGACTACACCAAGAAAACATCAAAGAAGTCGACAAATTCACCTACCTAGGCAGTGTCGTTAGTAAAGATGGGGGAACGGACGAAGACATCAAGTGCCGAATAAATAAAGCACGTCATGCCTTCAACACCCTTCGCCCAATCTGGAGATCAACAGCCCTCTCACTCCACAACAAGATCCGGATATTCAACACCAATGTCAAGTCGGTCCTACTGTATGGCTCAGAAACCTGGCGGGTGACAAAGACCAACACCCACAAACTCCAGACATTTACCAACAGATGTCTTAGGAACATCCTTGGTATCAGGTGGCCAGAAGTAGTCTCAAACGAAGAACTATGGGACAGGACCAGACACGCCCCAATTGACACGGAGATCAAGAAAAGGAAATGGGATGGATTGGCCATACGCTCCGCAAGGCTGCTTCAGATGTCACCAGGCAGGCTCTTGACTGGAATCCACAAGGGAAGCGGAAAGTAGGCAGACCAAAACGGACCTGGCGCAGAAGCATTGAAGCAGAGACGAAGGCAGCCGGAATGACATGGGCCGAGCTGAAGAGGATCTCCCAGAACCGAGTCCGTTGGAGGAGTGTTGTTGTGGCCCTATGTTCCCACGGGAATCCACAGGCATCAGTCAGTAAGTCCATGTTATGTAATATTTTAAACAAATACTTTATTCGCATATCTTTTTAGTTTCTTCTTTATTAATTGATACGGTAGAGAGAGAGAGAGAGAGGGAGAGAGAGAGAGAGAGAGAGAGAGAGAGGAGAGAGAGAGGAGAAGAGAGAGAGAGAGAGAGAGAGAGAGAGAGAGAGAGAGAGAGAGAGAGAGAGAGAGAGAGAGAGAGAGAGAGAGACAATGACAATGACAATAGTTTATTGTGATTTAAGCTTTACAGCCCATTCACAAGGGGACAGTGGGAAGGGGATTGGGCACAACACAAATAACCATATTGAACAATATGGAGAGAGAGAGAGAGAGAGAGAGAGAGAGAGAGAGAGAGAGAGAGAGAGAGAGAGAGAGAGAGAGAGAGAGAGAGAGAGAGAGAGAGAGAGAGAGAGAGAGAGAGAGAGAGAGGCAAGGCAAGGCAAAGGCAAGGCAAGGCAAGGCAAGGCAAGGCAAGGCAAAATTCTTTTATTCGAGGATAATAGATAAGCACTCATGTGCTTTTTTACATCCAGTCCCCGCCCTTTTCAGGGATAACATCAAGATAAAAAGATACTAAACAGTAAAACTATATGCAGTACCAAACAACATAACGGAATAAGGACATATGATAAGATAATAAAAATGCTCTCATTCAGAAGACGAAAATCAGAAGCCATAATAAAATGATTTTGATTATAGAAGAAAA
>CM060332.1:56023406-56025906 GCA_030674155.1 Stramonita haemastoma | reverse complement strand
ATGCGCTCGCTCGATCTGTTAAATTGTCTGTGAGGATTTGCAGTTCTTGTTTGCTGCTGCCCATGAGGTCAATGTCATCTGCAAATCTGAGGTTGCAAAGGGGTCTTCCACCAATGGAGATGGAAGTGTGGTGGTTTTGCAGTGTCTCTGTCATGATGTTTTCGAGGAAGAGGTTGAAAAGTACAGGTGAGAGAAGGCAGCCCTGGCGAACCCCAACCGTGGTCTTGAAGAACTCGCCCACGTGATTGTTTATGAAGACTGCACTTCTTGCGTTCTCGTACAGAGCCTTGATTACTTCAATTAGGCAGCTGTCAATGTTAAAGTGCCTGAGTACTTGCCAGAGGCCGTCATGCCATAACCCTGTCAAAGGCCTTTTTGAAATCTATGAAGTTATGGTACAAGTCTTTTTGGTGTTGGAGATGCTTCTCTATCAGAATTCTCAGATTGAAAATTTGTTCCATTGTGCTGCGTTTTGGTCTAAAGCCCGCTTGTTCTTCTGCCAGGAGTTTTTCCGCTTGGTTTTTCAGTCTGTTGAGGACTACCTGCAGCATGATCTTGCTAGGATGACTTATGAGACTGATGGTTCTGTAGTTCTGGCATTGCTTAAGGTTTCCTTTCTGACTCATTCTGACAACCTGTTACTAAAATAAACTTTCCCGTTTCTCATTTTGTCACATCCTGCAGTCTGTCATTTCAATTTGTAATAATGTTGCACAGAATTGTCCGATTTTCAATCTGTTTTTTGTATTTGATAGCCACTTTATTGCACATTAATAACATGTCAATAACCAAAAAAATGACCTCATGTGCACTCCGTCTCATTATGTGGTGGAGCGTCACATTTATGGTCATAAAAATCACGTTCATAACCATTTTGTAATCATAATGAACATAAATATTCAGCTTACTTGAGAATAAAAAAAAATAAACAAAATGAACTGCATTCAACACGTGATTATTAAATAGTACAAAAAGTGAATAAAGTATTTCTCAATACGGATGATAACATGTTTAGGCAACAAGAGGGAGAGAAGAGAGAGAGAGAGAGAGAGAGAGAGAGAGAGAGAGAGAGAGAGAGAGAGAGGAGAGAGAGAGAGAGAGAGAGAGAGAGAGAGAGAGAGAGAGAGAGAGAGAGAAGAGAGAGAGAGAGAGGAGAGAGAGAGAGAGGGAGTACACAGTACATTTTTAGCCAGGTAGTGTTGCGCACAATTTTCAACTGACCAATAATATCATCACTTAACACTCCCTATCTTTTACTTATGCATGTATAGAGAATATACCATATGATAAATGTGACATGAAAATAACATATCTAAAATTTACACTTTGAAATCAGTTACAAGTGCACAATGATAAGATACATGTAAAAACATTTAAACACACACACACACACACACACACACACACACACACACACACACACACACACACACACACAAACACACACACACACACACACACACACACACACACACACACACACACACACACACACACACACACACACACACACACACACACACACAACAGAAGAAGAGAGAGAAAGGGGGAGAATTATATATATCCAGCAGGATGAGTACTGGTTCATTAGTTTTGATGCATCAAGTGCATTAGGTGATTTTTGAAGGTCGACAATGATTGGTGCTGTTTAATTGAATCGGGAACGGAGTTCCACAGTACAGGGCCTGAGTATAGTAAACTGGACTTGAACAAGTCTATTCTTGGGATTGGGATACTTGGCTTTTCAGTATTTCTGGAACAATTCATTGGGAACTTATCTCTTAAGGATGTGGGGACAGCTCCTGCCATTATCTTAAACATCAGGATGCCCTTGTTATACTTTAGTCTTTGTTGTAGGGGGAGAATACTTAACTGAGTATAATCCACTTCAAGTAATGTTGTTTTTTTTCAGGAGGATAAGTTTGAGAGCACGTTTATACAGACTTGATAAGGGTTTCATAGTGTTTGCACTAGCAGAATCCCATAGGCCTGAGGCATAGTCTATTGAGGATTGTATATAAGCTTGAAAGAATAATTTCCTTGAATGGTAGTCAAGGAAGTGTTTAATTTTAGTCAACTGGTAATACTCTTTGGGACAAGTATTTGCATCTAGGTGAGATATGTGGTAGAACCAGCTGAGATTTTCATCAATTGTCACTCCTAGAACGTTGTGATGAGAGGTTTGTTCGATTGCTTCCTTTTTTATATGTATTGGAAACTGATTATGAGGTAAATTTTGTTGCTTTTGTCTGGTGGTGATAAGCATGCATTTTGTTTCTTGGGGGTTAATAGACATGTGGTCCAGATCTGTCCATTTGACAAGATCATTACAGCTTTGTTGTAATATGGTTGCAAGAGAGGCAATGTCATTATGGCTTGTATGTATGGTTGTGTCATCAGCAAATAGTTCACATTTGGATGCAATATGTAGAGAAAGGTCATTTATGTATAAAGAAAAGAGAATTGGTCCTAGTATAGATCCCTGTGGTACTCCATAATG
>CM060332.1:56003406-56015906 GCA_030674155.1 Stramonita haemastoma | reverse complement strand
TACAAAGAACACAAGACCAATAACTATGTGATAGAAGAAATCAAAAAGCGTGTGGGCCCCCAAGAGCCTTTGCTCTCCACCATAAAAAGGAGAAAGCTGATGTGGTTTTGTCACACCACAAGACACAACACCTTAGCAAAAACCATCTTGCTAGGAACAGTCGAGGGCAAGAGAAGAAGAGGCCGCTAAAAGAAATCATAGGTTGACAACACCAAAGACTAGACCGCCCAACCCCTGCAACACCTCCTACTAGCCACACAGGATCGTGAAGCATGGAAAAAGATCTCTGTTGCGTCATCTCTTATGTCCCCCCTACGTCCTTTGGGACATGGGACTGTGTGAGTGAGTGAGTGAGTGAGTGAGTGTGAGTGTGTGTGTGTGTGTGTGTGTGTGTGTGTGTGCGCGTGGTGAGCATGTGCGTGTGCGCGCATGCGCAACTGTACGTGTGTGTGTGTGTGTGTGTGTGTGTGTGTGTGTGTGTGTGTGTGTGTGTGTGTGTGTGTGTGTGTGTGTGTGTGTGTGTGTGTGTGTGTGTGTGTGACCTCTCTCAGTTTCGCTTGCTAGTCTTGGTCAGTCGTAGTTTCAAAATCTTAATTGTTTTTTCCTCTTGTTTCCTGTATTGCAGTTGTGTCCTTGCAGTCCATAGGTACACAAGTGGATGAAGAGCAGAGTTGAATGGCAAAACAAACACTACCATGCCGTCATAAATCTGGCCCGCAACACTCACGCTAAATGAATGCACCATGGCAGCCAGCCCTAGCCCCATCCAGCAGACAGCATGTGTTGTGGCCAGTTTTCTGACCACGTGGACTGAAGGAAATGCTGATCTTTGTGAAGGATCAAGAGCTACTCTGTACCTAGGTGTCCGTGTGTACATCACAGCTTGACCCGCTACCAGCATCACACAGCAAATACAGTTGACTGCTACAATGACTGTAAACCACCTGAAATGCTGTCCAGACAGATCGTTCTGAAATAAAGCCAGACGACAGAGACCAGACTGACCCTGCAGACCCCAGTGTGATAATCCAGGAAGAAAAGGAATCACTGCCAGCAGACATCCAACTACCCACATGACAACACAAGCTGTGGCTCTGAACCCTTTGCTGAATCTCCAGAGCTGATCAGGAAAACAAAAGAGGATCACATGGTGCATTGTGAACAAACAAAGGATCAATAGTGATGGAGTCAGTGACAGTAAAAACAGAAATCCAGCCACCTTACAAATAATGCTGTTTACCCAGACCTTTTCAAACTGGATGTATTTTCCATAAGATATATAGTTTGCTGATACAATAATGCTGACATGGACTCCCATACAAATGTGAGCAAATTGCAAAGTGATGATTGTTTTTACAAAATCTTCTCCACACACATCAACAACTACATATGACAGTACAAAACAAAGTAAATTCCCAACTATTGCCAAAACGGCTATGATCCAAAAGAACAAGATGTAGACATCAGTTGGTATCAATGTTGTGCATGAAGGAAAAATAACTTGAGGTGTCACACAGTTAATATGTGTTGAGTTTTTAGGAAGTAAGCTCTGACAACATAATCTGAAATGAGAGGTAAACATGTGTTGTAGTCCATCTAACACTATCAATAGATTTGAAGGAAAGCTAGTGATGGGGTTCCTCGATATATCCAGCTTCTTAAGCTGTGGCATGGTTTTGAATCCTACTGGTCCAATGGTTTTAACATGGCAGAGAGAAACATTAAAAGAATTTCCTTTAGGTAAGAAAAGAGAAGTATTTCTGAACAAAGCATACAGCCATGTTTCAGACATGTCAATGTGTCTGAGTTCATAGTGGACGTGATTCCTCATTTCACTTTTCATTCTACTTAAAGGATTTTCATTTAAACTGAGACTTCTCAACTGAAGCATTCCAAGCAGAACAGTCAGGTTGATACTTCTTATAAAGTTTCCAGTCAGGTCAAGATGCTGTAAGTTCAAAAGTGGGCTAAAGGAAACATTGTGAATAAAACACTGAGGTATTTTCAAATGAACAAGATAGGTGTTTCTATCAAAATCAGACAGGGACATGTTGGATCCGGCAGCATCCAGGTAACGCAGTTGAGGGAAAAATTCAGAAGGGAAAAACTGACTGCAAAGAAACGCATGACCATGGCACAGACACAGTTCAGGACATATGAAATCACACATCAGCTCGTCATCACGCCATGGGCACTGACCCCAGCCATCACACAAATGGGTTTTGTGCACACAGATCCTGGATTCTCTACACTGGTAAAATCCAGGGCAAATCATTGTCTCACACTGTTGCTCATCCTCACCATAAACACAGTCAGAAAGTCCATTGCAACGAGTGTAAAGAGGCAGACAGTACAAAGACTCAGATTGGCATTGATAATGACTCTCAGGACAGGACTGGTCAGCTGACATTACCTGTTCAGTGAAGTAGCCAGTTCCATCCAGATTGATGTACACCCACTGCTTCCTCTCAGTATCCTTAAACCAATCCAGATACTTGGGTGAAGCATCATCACCACCCATCTCATCAGAATGATCCATGCAATCTGAATATTGATTACAACGTTGGCTGGACAACACACACTGACTGTTAAAGCACAAATACCCATTGCATGAAGGATGTTCACAGAATGACTCATCAGATCCATCCAAACAATCTGCTTTGAAATCACAGAGGAGTGTGTAGTGCACTACTGAGATATCATCATCATCACACCTGAACATAACATCAGAGTACTGAAACACTCTGGGAAAAGCAAATGTTTTCACATGCTGTGCACCAGTCAAGTTTGCAATTGGACAATATTTCCAAGATGCTTGTCTAGTGCAGTTGAAATCACATGACAGAAACTGCTGTGTGGTATGACTATCATGGCAGACAAAAACAGATTGCTGTGTTTGATCGAAAGAAGATTTATTTACAGAAGGTAAAGATTTAACTATGAAACGATCCCTTTTACTTTGTTGTACTTTCACCTCACACACAAAAACACTTGTAAAAACAACTGCATGATTAAGCATCATTCTCCAAACAAGCATATACACATTTTTTCGTGATGGACGGTATTTTTGAAAAGCTTTAAAGAAATGCATATTATACACCAAGGTGTTGTCGTACCATTTACGAAACATGCTATACATGAAAGGAAGAGACCGCCATCCCGACATAAAACCAATATACACATACATTCCCTGTTCATTTTTAAACAAATTTAAAAAGTCAGTCTGCTCTATTCTTGTTTTTATTGATGCTGGCCTTCCATCTATTTTTTGGCATTCGAAATATGCAAAAATGGGATGTTCATCTGATTTCCTGAAGATCCTTTGAAAACATTTGTTTCTTGAAGCTACCAGACCATTACAATGTGAACTGCTGAAGGCACAGTGTTCTGTTTCATCCCGTCCATCTTCACACTCCCTCTTCAGGTTACAGTGTACATGGTGTTGAAAATCAGTGTAGTCACTGACAGAGCAGTTGATTAAACCTGTGTACAGTTTAATGTACTTACTCTTTGCTGAAAGTGCTGAAATTAATACTTTCAGGTGTACTTGATTATGAAGTGCATTAGAGGTATAGCAAAGCTTTAGATATGACGTGTAAATGACATCAGCCAGTGATAAACAATTATAACAAAGCAGCTGAGTGTAATGTTGATTGCTGTCTGGGTTTATGCATATTAATGTGATGTAACCGTGATTTGCTGAAACTGAAGAAAAGCTAACTTGTGTGTATTGGCCAACACTGATCATAATGATGCTTCTGGAAGACAAGTCCCACTCCACAAACAAAGGCAGCAAGTCCTTTGGCCCCAGGACCTGTGACACCATGACATACCCAGAATGTTCTGTCACATACTTTACAACAAACGTCAGATTTTCTACCATTTCATAAAAAATGTTAACTACTGGACTGTTGACGTGTTTTGTGATCATAGTGCTACTGAGTTCTAAAATGTACATTTCTTTGGCACTATGTTGATCACATCTCACGGTGCAAAGATAAGATAAATTAGGATAATATTTCTGTTGTAAGATCCATGTTGTCCATTGTCTGGAACTGCACCAGTATGCAAGTCGTTGGAGGAAGGCACGCACATATTTACCTCTCTGAACCTCAATGTGAAGTATACAGAATGTGGAAAGGTCTTCACACACAGCAAAAACCACACCTTGATGAGCAGTAGGTGTGATTTTATTTTCCTCACAGTCTGACACATTGACTTGCAGAAACGTCGTGCTTGTAGTGTTTTGGTGCAGAAGGTATTCTACACCTGGGCAGAAGCCAGTGGCCATTGACAGGCCAGCAGTAGTGCTGGTGTGTATGCTGTTTGCACTCCACGGATTTGTGACCTCCTCAGCAGAAACCAACAAGATACAGGCAGTAAGTCTACATAGTGCCAACACCCAGATACACAGTGTAACGGCTCTACCTGCTCTGACATTAGGTAACACTGATATGCTTTCCATTTAATCTACCTAAGCAATTTAGATCATTAATGACCAAGGTTGAAAATACTTGAGGAAAAATGTTTGGGTGTATTTTGATTTCTTGGAAATATCTTCTTAGGCGAATATTTTTAATCTGTCTATTTAAAGCAGTTTAGAAACATAAATGCATTATGGCAATGACAATTATACTTATTCTCTTCAATTTAGTGTTGATAATAAGGACCAATGCAGTGTAAGACAACAACCATTGTGATTGTCTTGATCAATCTCAGGACAAGGACAATAACACTGATGATAATGATAATGCAATATCTCCATCCAAATCATTCTGTTCTCTTTAGATACCCCCAGCTGTTAGCTATGGTGTGTTATGATTGTAATTATAACGATTTTAAGAAGTCTCGTTAAAAGCACGCTCTTCACCATTTGACTTGTTTTACTCTATTTACTTACTTGCTCATGTTTCTATACAGCTAGTCTCAAAGACCATAATGTATCACGGAGAGCACTGTATGAGGTAAGCAGCACAAAAACAATGAAAGGTAAAACCAAAAAGCTACAGAACCAGTGACCATTGGTAGCAGAAAAGGAAATACCTGCAGTGTCATTGGGAACACCACTAGTAGTGGTGGTGACCAAACACCACTAGCCTTTGACTAATGGCATCACAGTGGTGCATCTAGCTCAACATTGTGATGTCACCAGTTTCATTTCTCTTTCGATTCCTCTGCCCCACTATCTTCTACTTCATAAGAGATTGTAGCAGAGTGGACATTGACCCATATCCTAGAGGTTGCATAAATTTTACCATTCACCATAAAGGCAAAGTGTATGCAATCGAATCAGCCGCCATGGCGCAGTGGATAGCGCCTTGGATTCTGGACTGGAAGGTCGCGGGTTCGAATCCCATAAGTCATAGGGATTTTTTCCGGCTCTGGCCGGCTCCTACCCAGAGTGAGTGTGCTGTGGGCTCAGTGGGGACACTGGGACCACACTGTCGAGCTTCATCCACTTTATGGATGCGAATTTGAGAGTGTTGCTCAAATTACCTGACCAACACTGCGGGTGTCTGTATCTCTCGGGCCTGGTTGACGCCGGGATATATTATGACAGTAAGCGTAGAGAACAACCCTGTCTGTCAAGTAGTCCCAAAGCGGATGTACCTCCACAGCAGCATCATTACATCATCCTCATCATCATTGATCATCATGCAATAATAAAAATTGCCTCTGATTCGATGGCCTCTGTTACTCTGGTCTCATGGTGACCTCAGATTCGGTTTCCCCATACGCTTCTGTGCCTGTGGTGAATTTGTGTCAAAGCCTTTGGGGTTGGAGGTTTGCGTGGAGGCAGTCGTTGGAGGGACGTTGTGGTGGTCGCCACCTTGGGTGGGTGGCTCACTCAGTCTGGCTTCGCGACTGAGCTAATACTGTCGTTAGTAGGGGGGTTTGTAGGTGGTGTCCTGCGTATGTTAGCTCAGAACAGGCACCACTGAACACCACCAAAGTGACCCAGCAGAAGTGCAGGGCCCCTCTGGCTGGTGGCCCCGTGGCAGCCTAATATTGATGGGCTCCCCCTGTGGACTCCCGACCCCGGGGGTGAGACACAACGAATCTGGGTATGGCTGTGGCGGGGAGATTGAAATGAGCGGCGTGGGAACAATAGTATGGGAACGTCACAGAAGATGAGGCAGCAAAAAAAAAAATGCAAAAAAAAAAAAGAGTATGCAATCGAAGTTTTTCAACCACCACCCAAGGAAACAGAGCATCACACAATTCACAGGTGTGTCCCGATTTAGTAACACAATGCTGCGACAGGACTCTGATCACATGGGAGGTAATCTACTTACCACTCCATCACAAGATAGTTGGGATTCTAGTCTAATGAGACAATAAACCAAGATTCTATGTGCAACTTGCAATTGCCTACAACTAACCCATGTCCAGAGAAGCCATTCTCATAGGAAAACATATAAAATTATACATGCAGACAGTGAATTTCTTTCTTCAGGTGGGCTATGCTGCATAAGTATGTGACTAGGTCTTTTTTCTGAAGGGAGCAATCCAAGTTTTACCCACAGAAATATGCTGGAATTACATGCAGCATGGCGCAATCAGAGGAAGAGGGGGTTTATTAGCTCTAAGAAAGAGCTTAGATGATGAGTTTTGCATGATGTATAAAAAAACAAAATTCTAGTATCTTGTTGGATAAGATAATTGAAGAAATTGAGGGTGTGGCCATGTCACACCCCTTAAGGGAGCACTAATATACCCCCGCCTATTCCCACTCTATTTTCTTAACAACAACAACTCAGAACATAGAGGGAAAGGTTCCAGACTGTACTGTTCACATTTGATAATAAAATCAAACGCATAAGATCTGCTTTTAAACACACTTTCAATATATATATTATTTCCTAAATTCCTTATCCTCTATCCCCTTACCCACTATACCAACAGTTATGAAGCAAAGTATGAAGTAATGTCTTTCTCCTTCCCTCCCTCACAGTCAGCACACATGGCACCAAAGAGTAGCTCCTGGGTTGTTGAGGCCCTCAGGCAGGACCAAGGTGGACTGGCAAAGGGCAGAAAAGAAACAGGTCAACAGGGAAATGAGGTGGGTCCAGGGGTAAGCTGACAGAGGACCGGGAGGGGAAGGACACGTTTCTGATCAGAAACCAAACACACATGCACACAGGAAAGGAAAAACAAATATTTAGTGGTACTGCTCTTGTGTCGATGAACTCTACCAAGAGAGAGCAGCCTGAATTCCATGCAGATAAATCTTCCAAAGACTTATAGTGGTATACACTAGAAAAGCACTTTCCATATGTTCAATAACCACTTTGGTGTTCATCACAACATTTGATTTTATAATTTAACGGGGCTTATGCTAGGAAGGTTGAGTTTGATAAGAGTTATTTTGAATCTATTGGAAGGAGAGAAATTTAGCTAGATGCAGCATTAGGATGCACATTAGGCAAGTCAGTATGTAGCATTTGTGTCCACTAGGCTTACAATAGGGAGGGTATGTTTATCAGGATTATACCAAATCATTGTGAAGGGCACGTCATTTCTCTTCCCTCCAATAGATTCGAAATAGTCCTAGTTAAACTCCACCTTCCTAGCATAAGCCTAGTTTGATTATAAAATTATTTCTCGTACAAAGAAATCACGTCAAACACTAGAGATGTTGTGAACACACAAGACACATTCAACACACCCCATCCAGTGAAAAAACGGGCCTGCAACAAACTAAAGAAGTATTGTTCAATGAAGACTCGCTATGTACAACAGAGTCCAAGCCAGACATTACACATTGTTGTTTTGTAAGGTAGGTTTCCAAAACTGAATGACCAAAATTTTGAGTAAGGCACCATGACTGGCAGCTGTAGTAGTACATCAGAACATGTACCATTGCTTCCAAATTTTGAGGTATCTATGCCCACCATTTACCCAATGTGAAAAAGTTTCCCTGGAGATAGGGTCGTAACGCTTGATAAAGCTAAAGCTAATAAATAGTTCTGAGCCTTTCTGGAGCTCTCTTGTGGTGTCCAGATACCTCTGGAGATGTTCCACTGAACACAGTTTATCATTGTTAGGAATGACATAATATTTGCTGGGTCTGTGTGGACACCTGTCTTTATATGCTTCTGTTTCCCAGAGACAAAAATACACACTTATTGGGATAAAGCTTAGTATAATTTACTTCCAATGAATGTAACACCTGGCTTCTTTGCAAAGTTAAGTGGGACAAAATTACATTTCTCAGAGTCAACTGAGATTCAGATCAAGTATTTTTGGCCAGTCTTGCAAATAATCCAAAACACTATCTACATTTCATGTCTCTTGGTACTTTGGTAGTGCTTGGTGTTTCTCAAACACTCCTTTTAATAATCCACAAATTTCAGATTGAGAACCTATAGAGTGTCTACTGGTATTATCTGGAGAAAAAATATGCAGTCTAAGCACGTCTTGAACTATTCACCGCACTATATCCTGCACTTTTGGATTACAGGAAAGCAAGAAAATGAGCTATATTTGCAGGGTAAGGTGTGGACTCATCCAGGCAATTGTCGTAGGCATAGTTTTTTCCACTTTTAATGTAGCAATCATATGCAACCTGAGTTGCTGGTCGCCAGTATTCCAAAACCAGGTCTGTTGCAGTAACTGTTCATCCTTTCCCTCCAAACCTTTCCCTGATATTCTGGCATGCCAGAAAATATATGCTCCCTTTTTTACAAGGAGGTGGGTTTTGCGTGGATGGCCAAGAAAAAAAGACATCATTGGCTCTTGGTAGAGGAACAGGTTCTGCTATTAACACACTGGACACTTGGGACGATCAATACACCTGTGGTCTGTTCTTGGCGTGCTTTTTTGAGAACTTTTAGCATCACACTGAAAGGAGTAAATGCATAGAACTCAGTGAATTTCCATGAAACTGCAAAAGCATCTAATGCATAAGCTTCTGGATCATGCCTGTAACTGATACGGCTTGCAAACTGCTTGTTTAACCTAGAGGTAAATAAATCCGCACAAGGTATTGTCTGCAAATAAGAAAGTGCGTTATGTAGCGTAAAAGGGTTGAGCTTCCATTCAGCATCCAGGTTTATTTTCCTGCATTCTGTATCAACTGTCACATTGTCTCTCCTTGGTATGAATGCTGCTGAAAGGCATATGTTCTTGGCAATACACCATTCCCATATGTAATGTCACTGCATAATGGTGAACAATTGGTGTTTTACTGTCTTGTCTGACAATTTCTTGCAGAAATGCTTGTTGACCAAGTTTGCAATTGATGCCCCAAACTTTTGTTTATTGACATTGAGTTTGTCATTTAACTATTTGATCAGTTCAGTCTTGTGATAGAAAATCACAAAGAGAACATCATAATTGTCTGTTTTGTCCTTAATATCAGAATCAGACATAGAACTATCATCAGTAAAAAACATCATGTTTAAGCTTTTTGCTCTGTTTCTTTACTCCAGTACAAACATTCTTTTAATCAACTTAATGGTCTTAACAGCTGTGGAAGCTTGAGATGATAGGTCAAACATCATCTTGTGGAGTCTGGCATCTTCGTTTTGAAAGCGGTGTTCCTATTTAGCACCAAGGCTTTGTAATTCTGATGCTGAGGATCAAACTTTTGCACTTACGCTTACTTATTTCTGGCCTTCTGACAAGATACTGAGATGTCTGGAATAAATGCCCACACAAAGTGGCAGAATTTTCTTTCTTCCAGTGTAAGCTTGCCTTTGTTACCAACTAAGGGCTATGCAGGCAATAGAGAAACAAAGTTCTCATGGTGGTAGAACCCCACCATTTTGCGGAAAACCTTTATGCCAAATTTACTTGAATTAAAGACAAATTGGATAAAATAAAGTAATCTTACCTTGTTCAACGATTGGAACAATGCACACACACCAAAACAAATAATCACAACTAAAAGTTATATACCTGAAACAATCAATATTATCACAGACATTCCTGCCCCTCAGATATACGACTCACACTGGCGGTAAACTTCACACCATTTACTCACTTGGCACATGGTCTGCTGCTGCATCTCACATTATTTCTCTGTATGACAAACAGACCAGAAACAGCTTGTTGCCACTGCACAGAAAGTATACACAAAACAGTGTGTGGCATGGAAACAACACAAGGTATAGTAGGATCAGGTTTGTTTTATTGATTGATTGATTGATTGATTGATTGATTGATTGATTGATTGACTGATTGATTGATTGATTGATTGGCTGATTGATCTATATATTATCTAATACCAAGGATAATGGAATAAGCACACTCATGCGTTTTTTACATCCAGTCCCCATGTGTATGCAGTTTTGTACATGTCATCTGTACCCACCGGCACATGATGGTCTACTCTTACGAAAAGTGGAACAGGATTTAACGTGTTATGTGTGCGTTTGCACATGGGTCCTCGGTTTAAAGTCTCATCCAAAGGACTTTTGGGGATAGTGGAAATCAGCACTGATGTAAAACTCCAGGAGAAAAATCTCTTTGACCAGAATCAAACCTGGGTCGTCAAATTGCCAGCACAATGTGTCCTGACCACTAGGCTATCTGTCCCAGATGTGTATTCATGACAGTTGGGTATTGGGTATTCATGACCAATAATTCATCAAGTTCCACTCAAAATGAAATCTCTGGACACCAGCCTAATATTTCACATTATATGCTGTTCTATGGGTGGATGTTCTTAGGTCTTCAGTTTGTAGTCACACAACAAATTTATTGGCACATTTGGTGATTTTTAACATATATTTTGGTAGAGTTCAGTATGAAAATACCACGACATGGCTAAAACCCTTAACTAGATATAATTGTTTTGACAAAATCTAACATCATAAAAGACATTTGAGTGTCTGAGTGACATCTTAGTCTTGGAATGTGTGTTTTTGACTACTTCTGTGTTTAATTGTGGCTAAACAATTTGTTTTACCAACAACACAGATACTATCACTTCATGAAATTTTATCTCGATATATGATTCAAGTAAAGAAAAACGTTTCACAGAGGAAAAGTTTGCTTTAATTTCGGCACTATGTGTGTAAAAAAAATGCCCTCTTGCTACAACAATGCCATGCATAAGATTGGCCTATTAACCCTTCAAATTCAACTTTCTCCATCAAAAAACACAAAAATACTGCTAGGCATGCTGATTATGGTCTCCATCCTAAACAAATCTGATACATTTGTTTAAGAAAAGGATAGCACATTGGTTAATGAGAGTAATGTTATGACCACATATCCTTCTCATTGTATCTTGAAAAACTGTAGCAGAAAAACCGCCTTAGTAGTGGCAAAATATTTCACAAAAAACTTCGTGATTGTTGCTAGCAACAATACATGTTGGTCAATGATAACCAGACAGACTGACAGACTGACAGACAGACAGACACACAGCAACAGAGTGTCCAGGTATAGAATTCATGGAGCATATGATGTGATAGAAAACAGCTCATGCTAATCACTTATTAACTCAGAGTGCAATTCCAGCCATTCTAAAAGTTGAGCTTCATTTGCCTTTTTCCTTTTCTGAGCCAGGGTGTTGAAAGTATACATGAATGGGTTTAGCGCAGAGTTAAGGGGCAATACAAATATGGCAAGAACCACATTGATTTCTCCAGGAACTAGCACACCAGCCAATGACAACAGTCCACACAGACCAATGGGAAACCAGCACATGAAATCAGTTACTGCAATAGTGACCAGCCTCTGTGCTATGGTCACGTCACGTGATACTTTAGTGGAGTCAGTTTTCAAAGCATTGCTCTGTATGCTCCAATAGATAAGACCTTGACCTGCAGAGACAAACAAGAACACAATGAAATTAAACACAATCAGAATGCTGAAAGTATAAAACCATCCTTTGAATTCTTGCCTGGTAACTGGCAGGGGAACACAAACTCCAGTCTGACTGTAGAGTTCCCAATTCGATGTCATTGGCAGTAAAGGTACAATTCCTAAAACTAAACCCACCAACCAGGTCAGCAAACAAGCAGCCATTGCTGATGATCTGTTAAACCGCACACTGCTGAAAGGAAATTGGAGAACAATGAAACGATCTAATGTAATGAACCCAATCATCAGGGCTGACACTTCACTTGACAAGAGAGAGAGAAAACCAGCCATCTTGCAGATCACGCTGTTTCTCCACATATCTTTCTTGTACAGATACTGGTCACGAAACCACTCGTCAGCCACACCAACGATAGTGATATAGACTCCCATCAGAAAGTCAGCTAAACTGAGATTGGTAACAAACACACTGAAGCCACTGGAAGATACCATGCGCTTTGAAAACAAACGCGCACAGCAACAGAAGACATTGCCTGCTAATGACAGACAGGCCACCAGCCACAAAAATCCACGATATGTCCATGACTGTAATAAATCTTCACACGATGAAATCTCATCTTTTGGGGCAATGCAAGTTAAACTATGAAAACCATCAGGAAGTACTTGAGGGCAGCAAAATTTATAGTTAAGAGCTGATACATAATGCAGCTTGGAAAGTGATTTAA